>CM064523.1:37379031-37618414 GCA_032716605.1 Paralithodes platypus
GCCCTAAATTTGTGTTCATAATTGTTAATATTGTTTTAGTACTTTAGGGAATTAATTTTCCAAGTCCAGTAAACATTTTCTTTTTTCTTTTAATTTTCTTTCACCCGCACATTGATCTAAGCGGTTGTGTTAATTTTAATTTGGGAACATCTGTTTGTTTTTGTTTTAAAGTGATTCTAATATACTTTAATTAAAGACTGTTCTTACTTTTTTTACGAGTGCTCATGTGGTTAGGCCTATGTCGATTTTCAACTCACTCGCGGCTGCCAAGGTAAATGAGTATCTTTGTTTTATTTCTCAGTGCGTTATTTTAACATTCTTATGTACGTACAATGTTTGTTTTTCTTAAACATCAATTTGGATTTCTAACGAGTTTGATATTCCATCTTAATTTATTTTTCAGTCTTTATTTTCTCACGCTGGAAATGTTTATACTTCTATTCATCATTTGGGAGATTATCATTTTGCGGTCTTTTGTGGGAGGTTATAAAGTTGTTCTACACAAAAACAAATTTAGACGGTTTCTTATACCAGCTATATTGGCTAATATAGATGTTTTATTTTTCTGTTTGGCTTATTTCGTTGAAAAGAAATAGTCTTGGAAGTTTGTGCAACTTCAGTTATCATAATTCTTTTATTTTGCCGAGATTTCAACATTCTATTATTTAGTATTTTTGCCTGGAACGGAACGGCATATTGGCTAATATAGATGTTGATTTTTTGTTTAACATATTCCTTGAAATGAAATATTTGTGGATTTGTTTTTAGATCTAATATATATTTTTAATGTCTGGAATGAGGGCATATTTTGTGGAATATAAGATGTTTGAATTCACTGTTTTGGCTTATTTCATTGAAAAGAAATATTCTTGGAAAATAATTTTAGAGTGTTGGAAAACTGAAAACAAATTGTATATTGATAATTTGTTTTCGTGGTCTTCGTTGGAGAACGGCCATAGAGGAGAAAGAAAATATTAGTATATCCTATTGCGACTTTAACTTTTATTTTTTATTTTTTTCTCATTATTTATGTGTTGTGTGGAATTTTATTATTTTATGATAACATAAAATATAGGAGTTGGTTTATCAATATCTGCATCTCGGGTACTTAACCCATTAAGCGCGCGCAGGGTGTAGTGAACACCACAGTTCTGGGCGGCAATATTAGGCTCCATTCTTGCCTATAATCGTAATTTTTCGATAAATATCGTTATTACTTATTCATATGCGCCTATTTACCTTTAATATGAAGATAGTAACCTGTAACAACAATAAAACAAGTGGGAATATAATTTTTCTGGTCAAAATCGCGAATTGTTAGCGAGTGGTTCATTCAAGTGTGAGCCAGCTGGCATCACACCTTCTTCTCTCGAGGGTTGAAGCAGTACTGAGATACTCCCTCACACTCCCCAGTCTCTACCTTATGTAATACACACATGACCACAGCCTAGGATCGGTTTGGAGATGTTTACACAAAATTATACCAATGAATAAGGGAATAACAGGGAAAATAGGTGATAATTGAAAAGGGGGGGGGGGAGAAAGAGATGTGGAGGAGTGATATGAGGTATAAAGAGAAAACAAAATGTTTTAAGTGCTACTGGGCCCTTTTAAAATGTTTTTTTTAGGCCTTCCCTCTTAAGAGCTTTCTCACCGTCGCCCAGTAAAACCTCTTAACACTCTCCGACTCATATGAAGCTAGAGCGTCATATGGAGGTTTGGCCAAAATACTCATATGATGCTAGAGCGTCATATGAACGTATCTTAATATCTCTCTAATAAGTTATATGACATACTAGCGTCATATTGAGCTCAGTAAGTTAGATCAAAATCTGTCGAATGGTGGCAACCCCATGTTCCTCCGACTTCTAACGCTCCCTCAGTGATATTTTGACAGTTGTGGGGATAATACCGTGTCAGCCGCCTCCTCGTCAGTAAGTTAATATAATCTGTCTGGGGGGTTAAGAGTGTTCTCCCTGTTCCCGGGTTAATATAACTTCTATGTATTTATATTTTTTCTTGGTGATTTTAGTATTGCACGTGTGATATATTTTCTTTGTTGGTTTTTGTCTGCCATTAATTTTAGTGTGCAGGTTATTGTGAATCCTTAGTATTTGTTTTTAGGAATTTATTTTGGAATTAATTGTACACTAAGTTGTAATTGGATTTGCATCGACGAGTGTGTGATTATATTCGCGCAATGTTTTTGTTTTCAGAATAGGAAGGTATTATGTTACACACCACAGGGATGTGGCTTGCTGTGTTTAATATTGATAACATTTTCCTATAGTTAGGATGTTTTATCCTTTTATTTTATTAAATCTGGTTTTAATGATGAGTTTTTTTTTTGTGCAAATGGGTTTTAATATTTTTTTTTTAACAAACTTGGATATTATTTATTTTCGCACCACGGGTTTATCCTAACTGGATTTTTGTGTTTATTTATTTATTCCTGTTATATTATCCTATGAGTAGGACTTAATTTTTTTCCTGCATTTTTTTTTTTTGTTAACTAGGATTTTATTTTATTTTAATTTGTTTGCAGCTGTTTGTTTTAGTTTTTACCTTATTTTATAAGTCTGTATTTCTTTGCTTAGTTAATCGAATTACAGCAGACTTCATTATTATTAATGTGTCTTTGTTTTGTTTTTCTTATTGATTTTTTTTTAGAGATAATACCTGTAGTATTTTTCTTTTGCAATTTTGTTTTGTTCATTGTCTTGGCAATGTTGTTTACTTTGTTCAATTTAAATCCGTTCTTTATAATTTTACTTTGTGTCAATTTTATTGGTGCATTTCTATAATTTTATTTTTATTAACTAAATACTTTGAAAAATTTCCATTCCACTTTCGATTTTTTTCTTCAATTATTTTTTTTTGTGTAGTCTTTAACTAAAAAAAAAATGTTTTACTCTCATTATACTTTTAAGTATCTGCCTTGCCGTGGGTACGCAAGTATTTAAGTGTATTACATCTCACTATTATACTATTTACTAGGATTCATTATATCCATATATCTCATATAATTTTAAGGCGAATTTAGTTACAGTGTCTCTATATTTATGTGAGGTACTGTACACCTTTGGAGATCATTCACCCCTCTGAATTCCAGTTCTGCCTCCCACGTATTTAAGATTACTCTTGCATCTTTGAACAAAAACGACTGTACACGTGGATCGGAAGTAAGATCACATGTTGGAGGTGTGTAGGAGAGGTGAGAGGTGTGGAGCGGTTTTGAGAGACAGATCGACACGAGCAACGGGCACATTAACAGCCCTCAGAGATTCCCGCTCAACATAGGGAATTCTCTCTTACTTATATATTAGTACAGCTGTATACATCATTCAGTTGTTACTTAACCCATGAAGCGCGATAGGCCTCACGGAAGGGTCACCATAGCGAAGGCGATAGGCCTCACGGACGCAAGACCATAAAAAAAACTTCCAAAACACCCCAGGGGTTCTCAAAACAAAGGAATTTGTCGCTAGGTGAGATAATTCCCCCGCTAGTACTCATCCATATGTTTCTCACCCCCCTTCTCCTCCTTCCCCATCTTATTCCCCCCTCCCCCCCTCCTCAATTATCACCTATTTTTCCTCTTATTTTCCTCATTTATCGGGTATTTTTCTCTCCCGCGGTAATGTAGCACAAGTGGGTTGCATAAAAGATCGTTTTATAACACCGAGACACCGCCCACTCGCCTCAGTTACCTAACAGACAGCGAGAGGGGAGGGTTGCGCCTGGCTCACTCTCGCCTGATAATATGACCGGGTGGCGAATATTTACGTTTTCACCACCCAAATGGTTTTCCAACTTATTTTAGCACTTTAGCACTCTTGAAGGTTAATATATACATCATATATGTAAAATAAAAGCATATTGTAAACAAATAATGCTCTATATCGTAAATATAACGAATTCTGTCCGAGTCCAAGGCTAGAAATTCACAAATAAGTACCCTTGCCCCTAGGGTATTTTCGCGTTTAATGGGATAATAATAAAGTTGGTTTGGATACCACATTCCTTTAAATTCCCCCTTTACCTATATATAACATGTATAAGGTATAAGTGGGATGGTGGCCGCATTATCATATCTATCTATCAACGAGCAGAGGACAGAGAGCTGAGATCAACCTACAACTTCAACCTACATATAACCTATATATAACCCAGTGAGATTGACACCTTAAGTCCCCTTACTTCGAGTTAAATGGTTAACCCTTATCAGAAATATAGGAACGTACCTCAAAACGTATTCCTAAATCTTAACCTAACATAGTGACTTATCACTTTGTAACATATATATATATATATATATATATATATAACTGATAGGACTATGTTTTATTTTGTAGATTCGCCTGATGATGGAGTAAGTCACCTCCGAAACTGTCGCCAATAAATATGTTTTTACACCAAGTGTTTCTGGTTCTTCTATTCCTTATATATATATATATATATATATATATATATATATATATATATAGAGAGAGAGAGAGAGAGAGAGAGGGAGAGAGAAATACATACATACATATATACAGACAGACAGGTAGACAGACAGACGGATGGGCAGACAAACCGGACGGAGAGGGAGAAAGAGACAGACATACACACATACATAAAGACAGACACAGTAAAAGATAGATAGATATATAGATCGAGAGACAGACAAACAGACAGACGGAGAGAGAGAGAGAGACAGAAGCAGACACATACACATATATACATATAGACAGACAAAGACACAACCTCTAACAAAATAACGCGCCTAGACTTCTACCTCAAAAGTGGTGTGAAAGAGAAGTAAAAACATGGAAAACATAGAATACAGTACTTCTATTAGAGAAGTAACCCATTCATTCTTATTAAAGAAAACCATACAATAAAAGCAAACCTATATTTATTTGTTAAAAATTAAAGTGTTGGCATTCCTGCATTTCTCAGATAAATAGAGAGATAGACTCAGACTCAGACTCAATATTTTATTTCGTAAAAGCTACATAAAACTTTGTACATAGTAAGAGAATTGTGAAGCACATTTATCTCATAGTTGGTTCACGGCTTTGAATAAAAGTAATTCTAGATTTTACTGCGTCAATGTCATTTTCCATTTAACATTCGATATTATAAATATTCAATAAAATATTCTTTACTTCCTTCATCAAATATAAGCTATCATCATTGTTAAGTAAACATTTTCTTAAAAAGATACAAGGCTTCATCATACATCTGTGAGCAAACCGTATTGTTTGCCAATTAATTAGATGAGTGAATGTCGTTAACCCTGCTAAATCACATGCTTTGTGGTTGCTCTCCCAGTATTTAAGTTTTAAAATCTTCTTAATGTCTTTGTGGTATCCAACCGCAAATTGTTTCAGAGGAACACCACACCGCTTATTGGAAAACCATAATTCTGTACCATAAAAACTTAAGCAATAACTATTAAATAGTTGAATAAAAACATTAATATTAACATTAGGGAATTTACGTAAAATACAATTGAATTCATTATAAAACTTATTTCTTGTCCTTATTACATCCTTATCATTATTTAGTTTATCATCAATAATAAATCCTAGGTACTTATGTTCATGTACAGTACATTGATCATTACTTCATCATTAAGCTTCATTCTCGGCAGACCATTTATATTATTAGTATCACTAAAAAACATACACACTGATTTCTTTGCATTCACTTGAATATCTAAAGCTTTCGTTTCATGTTCCACAATGTTTAGTACCTTTTGTAACCCTGTCGCTGTTGGCGCTAAAACTACTATGTCGTCAGCATAGGCAATAATGTTACTCATCCTATTGCCAAGAGTACATCCAGTTTTGCACTTTGATACGGTTTCGATTAATAAATCAATATATACATTAAAAAGTAAAGGAGATAAAATTCCACCCTGTCTCACTCCGTTCATAATCTTCCAGGGCTTTGACAGTGCATCTTTATGTTTAGTAGCAACCATTTGGTTTCTCTAAAAATAAAAAAAAATATTTACAAGGTAATGAGGAATATCTAGTTCTAAAAGATTCTGGATTAATTAAAAATGATTCACTTTATCAAACGCTTTTCTAAAATCAATAAAACTCGCATATACATTCGATCCTGCAGATCTATAGCGTAAAACAGTTTCCTTAAAAATTAAACCTGCAGAAAGAGTTGAATGGCCCGCTCTGAAGCCATGTTGCCTCTCATTAAAGTCGACATAATTTGTTAATTTATATTTTAAACAATATTCAAAAATCTTTAGAAAAACTGAAGACGATATTATTGGTCTATAGTTATCAATTAAATTTTTATCTTTACCACGATCTTTAATAAGAGGAAGAATGACTCCAGTTATCATAGTATTAGGTATAAAGCCATGAACAATAAATGCTGAACATAATTTAGCAAATATACCTCTTGCATATTCTGGACAAAACTTCAAATGATTCGAATGGATATTATCGTGACCAATAACATACTTCAACTCCGATATGGCTGTATTTATATCATTCAAGTTAATGGTCCCAACTATTTTACCTCTTCGAACATCTTGTTTTAATCTTAAAGCTTCAAAATTACCTTTAGATTGACAATTCTGGTCATCAAATACACGTTTATATGCTTGTGAAAACTTTTCTGCTATTAGATTCGAATCACATTCGCCTTCAATCTTTATATTCAAGTAACCTTTGTTGTTTTTCGATTTCCTAACTTCATTCCAGAATGTTTTGTACCTCTTATGTGAATAAGACTCTGCCAGTTTTTCATTTCGTATTTGTGCTTCATTATGTATTATATGCTTCAGAGCTTTCTTAAATGTCTTTCGTGAACTCTTCATATCTTCAAGGAATTCGCCAACTATGGGGCAGTTATTCCTCTTCCAAATAAAAAAATTCTCCCTTGCTACTTTATATAAATTACGAACATGATCATTCCATCCTGGATTTATTTCGTAACCTCTGTTGATGTTTAGTATAAATTCTGCTGAGGCATCATTACAAATTTGAACAAATGTATCATAGATATGTTCTAATTCCTTAATATGATTTGAATCTGGACAGTTATATGAACAGCATTCGAGACATTCAAAATTAGTCAAGTCGTACCCAGTGATACAATTACTTACTTTATTTTGATATTTTAATATTATATCATTTGAGTTAAATAACTTCCAATTAATAAACTGCTTAGTTACTGACTCTATATGCTCATTTTTATGAATTACGTCGATATTTACTTTAAAACCAATGGGAAAATGATCAAATAATGAAAGGTCGTATCGAATACAGATATTATCTATTTTCTCTTGTATACTTTCCGAAGTTAGGATATGATCTAGCCAGCTCACAACACTTCTACTAGGACATAAATATGTAAAGGCATCACTAGGTAGCACTTCATCACTAATACACAAATTATTATTATCAATAAACGTAGTCAAGTCATCCCTAAAAAGACCTTTTTGAAAATCTGCATTAAAATCACCACTAATAATACAATCATTAATATTTTGTTCACTGATCAGATTTTCTAACAATGCCAATGTGTGACGATATTCATCTAATGAGTCATTATTTTGTTTATCACAGGGTAAATACACATTCACAATGAAATATTTATGCCCTAACGAATTTAAAATTATACCAATTATTCTGTCATTACAATAAACTGGTTCAATAAATTTACTCAAACTCTTTCTCCACATAATCGCTACACCTTTGGAGGGTCGACCCTCCAATATACCCTCATTTGATTTATCTTGAACACAAGCTATACTATCAAATGAATCATTTATTGTACTAATTACAGGTAAATCATTTTTTAGTAACATTAATTCTTGCAAGAGTATTATGTCATTGTCAAATGTTAAGGTCTTAACTGTTTCAATATTATTCCGAATCGAATTACAATTAAATGAAACTATGCTAACCATCGTTCTCATTCATTCTAGATCGCGTCGTATAAAACTTCCTAACTTTTACTTTCTTTGGCCAGCAATCTGGTTTGAGCAAAATGTCCCTGTCCTCTATTGAAATGTTTAATTTAAAGGATTTCCAACCCTTCGATTGTGTCTCAATATTTGTTGATTCAAGTTCTATACAACCCATTGGAGTTATATTAAGCTCATCTTTTACAAAACTAATAATATCATCACAGTTCGTTTCCAAGCCCACGTTGCCTATATATAAATCTACAGGTCTACAAATACCCTTAAATTTCGCATTATGCATTGTTTTTGTTCCAGTGATGCCCTTATATTTGCTCTTTTTCTGTTCATTAGAACCACTATCTTGAGACGTAACTCCTCTTGGTCGCCGTTTTCTGTTGACGACTGTGTAGCCAACTTTATCTTGCACAGTGTTGTCATCTGCATCACCTACAGGGCCCACAGCCTGTGCAGTGGTGCCAAGTGTTGTTCCTCCAGCATGGACCATAGTAGAGTCATCATTCTTCCTTCCAACAATCATTGCCGCAGTTCTATATCCTGCTTCTCCATCACCAGCCACAACATCACCACCATTCCTCTTTCCATCACGGTCCACCAAGATGTCACCAGTCACTCTCTCACGATTCATGGTGGTACTAAAACTCGTTAATCCACCTCCCTTTCTCATATCATCTCGGTTCCTGTGCTTGATCCCTGTCCTCACCACAGCTCCCTCACCACAAGGAACTCGTGATGTCCGAGTACTGTCTTTGTTAACATGAGGTACTTCCCTTTCACTCCGTAGTACATCACTGTAGGCAGGTAACACAAGGGGGGAGATAACATCCTCCCTCTCATCACCATCACTGCCATTAACGCTCCCAAAGTCATGCACGTCGCTGTTCCTAATTTGCGAGAATGGTGGGGCAGAAGGCTCCCCAACAGTCGACAACAATTTCTCAATTTCCTCACCCAAACCCTTATTATTTTGACTAGAGATATCGGCTTGGCATTTACCATCATCAAGGAGTGTGTCAATATGTTCCATAAGAATACTGTCTCTTTTCACTGACTCGAACGATTTCGTTTGTTTGCATTGCTTTATGAGACCTTTGATTTCTAAAAGCTCTTCTTTAATATACATTTGGTCTTCCATCACACTTATACTGTTTAACCTGGATTCCCTAAGACTCTGCACTTCATTTCTTAAACTATCAACTTGATCAGTCAATTTAGCAATGTAACCGCCAATTATATCAAAGCCATTAGATGGAGGAAAGGCTTCGTGGTCAGCGGTAACGAATTTAGGCAAGTTTATTGATTCATCTTCACACTTTTGAAATGCTTCCAGTATATCACTAAAGTTTTCTCTTAACCCGTGGAGCCCCGGCTAGTTTTGTAATGTTTGCGCACCAGAACCCGGCCGGTTTTCAAAAAATGGTTTTATTCCAGAAACAATAGCGAATGGGTTAGGAATGAAGGAAAAACCACGAAAAACCGCTCAAAAAGCTTAAAAAATGGTCCTACAGAGCCCCCGAAAACGGATTTTACAAGAGTAAAAAATTGAAGGCAATTATCCCAAAAAACAGGTTATTGCGCGCTCGCGCGCACGCACGTGGACTTTGAGAGTTTTCAACCATCGGCACGGTTGCGTGGGATACGTATACAGTTCCCATACAAATCTGAGCCCTCTTGAGTGGCTACACCTGAGGTTACGGTCGGCGCAATTAGGGTGACGCGTCAGGCGCGTCTCTGGGGCTGTGCGTTACATACATCGCCGACGCGTCAGACGCGTCGCTGGGGCTGGACGGGTTAACTTGTTTGCAGATCTTCTCCAGATAAGATTCAATTTAGCTGCTTCAAATAATAACTCCTTCGCCTTCTTCATGGTTACTTCATCATAATATGTAACACATACATTAATTATTTCACTTTTAGTCTTTGAATGCCTTATAGAAGCCACATACGCCAACACCGAGTTTTCAACATACGAAACTGTTTCATTTGCCATTTTGAGAATGTTGGTAAGACGAGATGTCTCACTAAGGGTTCATTTCTGCGCCGTGTGAACCATTGAACTCACTGATTTTCAAGAACCAAATGTCACCATTACCACCGTAGTTGTTATTTAATGGTAATATCTTTCATCTTCTCAATATTATGGGCATTAATTATAGTTCCACCAATTCACCATGCACTCTTCTCCAAAACAGTCTTGTTTAAACCACTCATAATATCAATATAGAGGGTAAAATGCTGTAATCCAGGAGCGGCTCCACACACGTCTGCTCACGGTCAGGTCTCCACCCCTGATAGACAGATAGCTAGACAGATAGATAGATAGTTAGGTAGGTAGGTAGGAGAGAGAGAGAGAGAGAGAGAGGGAGAGAGAGAGAGAGAGAGAGAGAGAGAGAGAGAGAGAGAGAGAGAGAGAGAGAGAGAGAGAGTGAGAGAGAGGGAACATTTAAAACAAGACAATATATACTGTATATATATATATATATTAATTTATATCTATATGTTTAAATATATGAGGTCCTTCCTAATTTGTACAAAATCATCTGGGTGTCTTCACTTTATCTAATGATTAATAAAGAGAAGTATATGGATGAGGGAAGAAGAGAGAAAATGAGAAAGGATATGGGAGGTGAAAGAGGTCATAGACGCTTATCAACCAAATTGTTAAATATCAGCTGCTAATGTGTTTACAGAGAGCCGAACTAAGAAACCCAGTGTAGCCAGGAATCGAAGACTCAGAGTCGCTTATATACTTGTTTGAGTATAGTGCATAGGATATGACCCATCTCCAGGTGCAGCTTTATTTTATTCACATGCATTTTGAAAGTTTACCGACTGAATAAGCAATACAGGTGAACACAAATAAAAACCAAGGTGAACTTGCGATAACTGTTAACACTCAAGCCGCGGTGCCCAACAATAGTCGGGCGGGATTTTGAGCACATTATCGGCTCAGAGAGAGTCCACGCATTGGGAGGACGATAGGCGGGCTCTGACCGCTCGGCACCACCGTTGGACCGCAACTGGTTGGTCAGCCGCAGTTCTACATACCTCCGGCCTTGCGAGACCAGGGAAAAACCAAGGAAATTACCTTATTTAGGGATTTTTCACCTCCGGTTACGTAATTGCTACAGGATAACCCGTGGTCGTACAAGGATGATTCAGGTGTCATTGGAGAGCTCTATTATCGCCCTTTCACGAATATATCATTGTATTACGCTCTGGCTCTTTTTTATGCATGAACAAGAGCATGGAATGAAGCTTGTTTAGGGTAAATATGCCCGCCAGGCAGGTAGTAGAAGTTATAAACATCCCCGTCAGTAAGGGGTTAAGAGCGAAAATATAATACAGACATACAAAATACAGCCAAGAACTACAAAAGAAGATCACTGAAGCTCCGAAGGAGATGAAAACAGGGTGATAAAGAATAAGCTATAGCCGGTGGAAGTGAGAAAATATAGGAGGAAGGAAAGTTGGAATATATACAAACGAGAACAGAAGATCAGGAAATGGGAGAACAGGGTGAAACAAGACGAGATAAAAGACAGATAACATATTTGGACAGACATAAGAAACGTGCAGAGGAAAACAAACAACGACAATAGACTATAAAATAATTGGGGAAACCTGTAAAGAACATACGAAGGAACAAAACGAGAATAAGGAAAATCTATGAGTAAGACGTGGTCATAAAAAAAATGCAAAGTTGGCTATACATAAACTGAAAAATAGGATGACATTATGACCATGAATAAGACAAAAATAAAACATCAATTTGATAAAGAAATAATAAGTTTGGCTTGATCATCGTCATTGAGCTGCAAAATTGAAGGGAATATGTTATACCAGGTTTTTGCTTGAGTTAATTGAATTGATTAGGTAGGTTCTTACTTGACTAGAGAAGTTGAATCCACATAAACACATACACAAAGGTAACAGACGATAAACATAACTCAGAGTACATTCATAAATTGTGTTGTTCAAGGCACATAAATGGTAATTCAGATAAGGTATAGGTAATACATATATATATAAATTATATATATATATATATATATTTTTTTTTTTTTTTTTCTATGTGATTGAGGGAGGCAAAAGGCATAACTTCCTATAGCGAGTGCCTCCCCCATAGTTGAAAGAGTGACAGGGCCAAAATCAAGGGACGTTCGAGCCAAAATGCCTGGAGACACAGAGTTTGAAGCAATTTAAGTCATAGGAAGAGGGAAAGACTGATTCTGGGAGAGAGTTCCAGAGCTCAGCTGTTGAGTAGAAGAAAGTTTGAGAGTAACGTTTCACTCTTGGGTTGGAGAGTTGCACAGAGTAGGGGTGGGATTGAGTTGCAAGACGGGTACCACGTGCCCTACGTAAAGGAGGTGGTATGCACTGGGTTAGCTCTGAGGAACACTGATTATTATAGTAGTGATAGAATAGCGAGAGAGATGCAACATTGCGGCGGAGAGAGAGAGATTGCAGAGAATTGGTGAGTGGACGGGAGTTAATGATACGAAAGGCCTTCCTTTCAACTTTGTCTAGGAGAGCGGTGTGAGAGGAACCTCCCCACACATGTGAACAATACTCAATACAAGGGCGCACTATGCCCCTGTACAGAGCAAGAAGCTGTGCAGGGGAAAAGAACCCCCTAAGGCGGTTGAGCACACCCAGCTTCTGGGAGGCTGCCTTAGTAAGACTGGTAATATGGTCCTTCCAAATGAGAGCAGAAGAAAAAGACACCAAGAATATTGAGAGAAGATGAAGGGTTGATTTTTGTATTGTTGAAGAATAAGGGATAGTCCGCTGGGAGATCCTGACGGGTAGATAGATGGAGAAATTGGGTTTTGGAAGCATTAAAGTTAACAAGGTTTTCTCTGCCACAATTGGAAATAGTATTTAGATCAGAATTTAAGAGTTCTATGGCTTCATTACGTTTGTCGTTGAGGGATTGCTGGCTGGGGCGTTCTGAAAAACTAATGGAGTAGTGTAAGGTTGACTCGTCTGCGTATGAATGGATGGGAATTAAGGTACAGTTAAGGAGATCATTTATAAAAATTAGAAAGAGAATAGGAGATAGGACAGAGCCCTGAGGAACACCAGAGTTTATAGGGTGAGGAAGTGAACAATGGCCGTCCACAACCGCGGCTATGGAATGGCCGGAAAGGAAATTAGAGACAAAGGCACAGATGGAGGGATAGAAACCGAAGGAGGGATGTTAGAAATTAAAGATTTATGCCAGACTCTATCGAAGGCTTTCGATATGTCTAGTGCAATAGAAAAAGTCTCACCGAAGTCCCGAAAGGAGGATGACCAAGAGTTAGTAAGATATGAAAGAAGATCACCAGTAGAGCGACCCTTAAGGAAGCTATACTGGCGATCTGAGAGCATATTATGAGAAGAGAAATGCTTAAGAAATTTGGAAGCAAGAATAGTTTCAAAAACTTTAGAAAGACAAGAGATAAGAGCAATTGGACGATAGTTGGAGGGTTGAGAGCGGTCACCCTTCTTTGGGACAGGTTGAATGTGAGCAAACTTCCAGCATGAAGGGAAGACGTTAGAGGATAGACAGAGACGAAAGAGTTTGCCTAGGCAGGGAGTCAGCACGGAAGCACAGTTTTTGAGAACAACAGGAGGAATACTGTCCGGACCGTACGCCTTATTAGTGTTAAGCCCAGAGAGGGTAGAAAGTACATCTTTAGAAGAGATTAGGATATTAGGCATAAGTAAGAGAGAGGAGGGCGGAGAGGGAGGAATAGCACCGGAATCATCCAAGGTGGAGTTTCTAGCAAAAGTTTGAGCGAAGAGTTTAGCTTTGTCAGAGGAAGAAGTGATGGTTGTGCCATCAGAGTGGGAAAGGGGAGGGAAAGACAAGGAAGAGAAATTGTTGGAGAGGTTTTTGGCTAGATGCCATATATATATATATATATATATATATATAGTTCATAAACGCACAAACGAGGATCCACAATTAGTATCTCAAGAGAATGACAATGCCTGTTGTAATATCACACTGAGTATTTATATATTAAGATATTACACTGAGTACTTCCTTCGATAAAGCACGTCACTAGTACTTTCTTTGAGGTTACACTGAGTATTTATATAGTAAGATATCACACTAAGTACTTCCTTTGATAAGGTATGTCACTAGTACTTCTTCGAGGTCATACTGGGTATTTATATAATCAAGGCACTTCTGTAGCCTTCTGACAAGGATCTTGGCCGTGGTGTTGGTCCTGACGTGGATATCTGACAGCAGATGGAACTCGCTGGAGAAGTCTTGGGTGTTGGGTCGTAAATGACTATGTTCCAATATACCAGTGTATACGTATACATATCATCGAGCTAACGTAAAGAGAAGGTATACCAATGTTATACTATCGTTTTAACCATTCTAAGTGTTATAAGAGTTTTGATGCAGAACCTTCCAGCATTCTTGGGTGTTGGGTCTTGAATGTTATGTTCCGTTACACCAGTGTATACGTATACATATCATCGGACTAACGTAAGAGGGTTGATGTTACAACTTCTCTTAACTGTCCTGACCATTATAAGAGTCTTTCAGGGACTGGTGGATGAGTTAATTTGGGCCTTTAACGCATACGTGTCTTAACCCACTGAGCTCCAGGCAATATAATATAAATGTACACTCCAGGACCAGCAGGTTGTCAGACCAATATTTTTCCAGAAAACACGGTTAGAAATGAAGGAAAAACCACAAAAAAAAACGATCCCCTAGGTCATTAACCCGGCAAGCGCGATAGGCCTAACGGAAGGCTTCCTATAGGGAACGCGATAGGCCTCACGGAAGCATGACCATAAAAAAAGCCTTCCAAAAAAAAAAAGGGCCTATCAAAACAAAGGATTTTGTCTCTAGGTGAGATAATTCCCCTCTAGTACTCATCCATGTGTTTCTCACCCCTCCCCCTCCCCTCCTTCCCCACCTTATTCCCCCCTCCCCCCCCTCCTCAATTATCACCTATTTTTCCTCTTATTATCATCATTTATCGGTTATTTTTCTCTCCCGCGATAATGTAGCACAAGTGGGTTGCATAAAATATCGTTATGCAACACCCAGACACCGGCACACACCGCCCCGCTCGTCTCAGTTGACTCCCAGACAGCGAGAGGGGAGGGCTGCCTGTGGCTCTCTCTCGCCTGAGATTATGACCGGGTGGCCAATATCTTCGTTTTTCACCACCCAAATGCTTTTCCCACTTATTTTAGCACTCTTGAAGGTTCATATATACATCATATATGTAAAATAAAAGCATACCGAAAACAAATAATGCTTTATATTGTAAATATAACGAATTCTGTCAGAATCCAGGGCTAGAAATGCACAAATAACTACCCTAGCACCTAGGTCTATATCGCGCTTGTCAGGTTAAGGGGTCCTACGGGGCGCCCGAAAGTCGGAATTAACATGGGGAAATGGGTAGGCAAAAACATGCATATACAGGTTTGTGTACGCTCACGCGCACGCGGCTGAAGTTTGAGGGTTTTCAACCATCGGTATTGTTGAGTGGGATACTTATGCAGTTCCCATACAAATCTGATCCCTCTAGGTGCCATAGGACCGGAGTAATTAAACGTGACGCACCCTATGCGGCGCTGGGGTTTAGCGTTACACATATTGCCAACGCATCACGTGCGTCACTGGGGTCCAGTGGGTTAATACCAGTGCCTGGGATCACGTACCATAAGGACTCTATATGCAAAGTGCCGTTATTCTTAAAGCTACGGTATCTCGCAGAGCCCTACCTTTCAAAAGCCAATTGCCATTGCGTGAACTTTTGAAAGGGTTCAGAAAGGTCGGTGTACTACCAATAAAGCGCATGTCATAACAGCATTCTTTATTGACAGTAATTCCTGGTAATCGAGGCAGAGGAACTAATATTAGGTTGCCCCCAGTGGGATTTAATAATGTATTCCTTTGATGAGCCAAGATCTAAAAATTCTGGATAAACATTTATAAGCCAATGCTGTAAGGATTTATTCAGTATATTCCCAAATCTTCCAGGTGTTAATTGTCTTCCAGAGAAGGATATTTAATAACTTTCCAAATGTATAGATCTTAACTTGTCCTGCCATAGTCTTACCTCTTTTAGAATTTCTCCCGGTGTTCCTTCTCCGGGTAAAAACGACACCTGTGCGGGGAGGAGGCCTTGGGGCGGCTGGGGTAGCCCCTCTGGACTTCCCTCTCATGGTGGGGATGCGGCTTGGAGGAAGAAGGGCGCGTGGAGGTGCGGTGTGTATGCAAACGTTTGCTTGCCTTGCTTTCCTTTCTTCTTAGCAACAGGGTTTTGTATATTCACCCTGATATCCTTTCCGGGTGTTGGAGGGAGTGCGGGAGTTATGGAGGCGACTCTGGCGTATCTTGGTAGTGTGGTGGTTATGGCTTCCTTTCTTGGGGGTGTGATGGTGTGCGCGGGAAAAATGCTTGGCGGTAGTGGCGTGGTGCTTGTTTTCTCTATTATATTAGAAGACGTTCATATATAGAACATAATCAAATATTGAATAGTCCAGAAAAAAATAACATTCGTAAAAGAACCATGCAAGATAAAGAAACTCGCATGCAGATAATCACAATAAAGAAGTATGTCAACATCAATGTATTACAGGTAAGAGATAGAGTTACATAGAGATAAACAGATCACACAAATGGTGCAATTTTTATCTGCAATATATAGGGTCTTAAATCTATGATAGAAATAACCACTGAATTGAAGACAAGGTCAGGAATGCAGAAGAGCGAGAGAAAGAGAGGGAGATCTGTCTGCGTTGTGTGGGCGTGTAAAAGACAGACGGAGACCATCTGTATTCTGGAAGCGTATGTAAGTCTGGAGTGTGTGTGAGTGTGTGTTCATAAGGGTGTACGTACAGAAATGTCCATTTTAGGTAGTATTTTTTTATTTGTACATGCTTTTGTGTATGTGTTTATGTGTGTTATTGTATGAACGTATTTGTGCAAATATATATGTCCCTATATAACAAAATGTGCTTGTTACTGTATGCATAGTTGTGCAGTTATATGTGTGTAAGTGTATTTATGTTTGTGTTTGGGAGGGTGTATGTATTTCGTGAAGGAATGCGTGTGTAATTGTCCATGGTTGCGTGCCAGCGTGCTCCTGTATATGATTTAGTGTAGCCTGCTGTATGTGTGCATTCAATGTATGTATGTGTGTGTGTGTGTGTCCAGTGTATGTGTGTTCAGTGTATGTGTGCATTCAGGGTATATATGTGTGTTCAGTTAATGCATGTGTGTGTTCAATGTGTGTTCAGTGTAGGTGTGTTCAGTGTATGTGTGTGTTCAGTGTATGTGTGTTCAGTGTATATGTGCATTCAGAGTATATGTGTGTGTGTTCAGCGCATGTGTGTGTTCAATATGTGTTCAGTGTATGTGTGTGTTTGGAGTAGGCCTACGTGTGCCTTCAGGGTATGTGTGTGTGTTTTAAGTGTACAGTATGTATGTGTTCATTGTATATGTGTGTTCAGTGTATTTGTGTGTTCAATGTAACTGTGTATGGAGTGTGTGTGTTCAGTGTGTGTGTGTATAATACAGTGCATGTGTGTATTCAGTGTGTGTTTGAGTCCCTGAGCCAGCGTGCATGCCTAAGTGTACATGCAAGTGCCAGGACTTGCAAAGTGAATTGTGTGAGTGCGAGTTTTTTCTCCTTGTTTAACACTTTTATTCTGGCATGTTTCTATTTTATGATAACCTATTTGACGGAACACTATTGACTAACCACTCACGTTCATGTGTGTGATTGTTTATGTTCGTGTTGTTGTTGATGTTAACCCGTGGAGCCCCGGCTAGTTTTGTAATGTTTACGCACCAGAACCCGGCCGGTTTTCAAAAAATTGTTTTTATTCCAGAAACAATAGCGAATGGGTTAGGAATGAAGGAAAAACCACGAAAAACCGCTCAAAAAGCTTAAAAAATGGTCCTACAGAGCCCCCGAAAACGGATTTTACAAGAGTAAAAAATTGAAGGCAATTATCCCAAAAAAACAGGTTACTGCGCGCTCGCGCGCACGCACGTGGACTTTGAGAGTTTTCAACCATCGGCACGGTTGCGTGGGATACGTACACAGTTCCCATACAAATCTGAGCCCTCTTGAGTGGCTACACCTGAGGTTACGGTCGGCGCAATTAGGGTGACGCGTCAGACGCGTCTCTGGGGCTGTGCGTTACATACATCGCCGACGCGTCAGACGCGTCGCTGGGGCTGTACGGGTTAAGGCGGAGATAAACATAGATGGAAAAATAGATAGATAGATAGATAGATAGATAGATAGATATATAGATAGATAGTCAGTCAGTCAGTCATAATTTTATTTCATAAAAAGATATATATATACACTTTTTACAGAGTTATTTAAGTAATATACATTAAGCTAAAAGTCCTTAGCGCATAGTTGTGTTTTGTACATAAACAATTCTTGATCTGATAGCATTGATATCATTTAGCAACAAGTTATTAAATCCATACTCATGTAGGATTATTTTTTCAGCATCCTTTACAAGAAAAGATCTATGTAACATGTAATAAATGTTCTTCTCTATAAAACTACATGGCTTTATGAGATTTCTATATACAAATCTGATTTTCATCCAGTTAACCAAATGCTTAAACACCATCAATCCACATTCTCTACAAGCACTGTGGTTGCTTTCCCAATACTTCATATTCAATATTTTCTGTATTGCCTTGTGGTATCCAATGGAAAACTGCTTAAATGGTATATAACATTCTCTATTATTAAACCAAAGTTCAGTGCCATAAAAATTCAAACAGTAGCTTTGAAATAAATTTAAAAATACTTCAATATTCGTCTTGCTAAACTTTCTTAAAAGACAATTAAACTCATTGTAAAACTTGTTTCTGCATCTTATCATATCCAAGTCATTATTAAGATTACAATCAATTATAGAACCCAAATATTTGTATTCAGAAACAATATTTAATTTTGTATTGTCTAAATATATGAAAGGATTCATTTCCTGTCCATACTTATATGTAAAGATCATACATACTGATTTTGCAGAGTTAATAGATAAGTCTAGTTGCTTAATTTCATGATACATAATATCTATCAATATTTGCAGACCTCTAACCGAAGGAGCCAATATTACAAGATCGTCTGCATAGGCGATCACATTGCTGACTTGTAAACCTAGTCTACAGCCTAGATTACTTGCAGATAATATACTTAATAAGTCATCAATATAAATTGAAAACAACAAGGGTGATAAAACCCCACCCTGTCTCACTCCATTTTTCATAGTCCATTCAGTTGAAATTGAATCTTTAAATTTGACAACAACATGTTGGTTGCTGTAAAAGTAAAATAAAATATTAACCAAGAAATTTGGTACTCCTAGTTTTAAAAGCTTATTTGCAAGTTTGAAATGATTCACCTTATCAAATGCTTTTGTCAGGTCAATAAAACATGAATAAACATTAGATCCCTCCGTGGTGTACCTTAAAATAGTTTCCTTGAGAATTAAACATGCAGTAGAAGTAGAATACCTCTCTCTAAATCCATGCTGCCTATCATTTAAACTAACATATCTTAAAATTTTGTACTGCAAGCAATATTTAAATACCTTCAATAATATTGGCGATAACGTAATTGATCTATAATTATCAAGTGATGTATTATCTTTATACTTATCTTTCAATAAGGGTACCATAATTCCAAAGTTTATTCTTAGAGGCATACAACCACGTACAACACAAGAAGAAATCAACTTTGCAATTACTACTATCAATTCGTTTGTGCAATACTTTAAATGAAAAGAATGTATAATTATTATCTGGGCCAATACCCCAATTGAGGTCAGATATTGCTGTAGATACATCATGACTATTTACCTTACCAAATATTTCACCGTCACGTACATTTTTCACCAATGTATCTATCATGAAGTCATCATCATTCTGACATTGACAATCATCATATACATGTTTTAACGTATTGGACAATTTATCTACAATACATTTTGGGTCACATTCTCCATCTATCTTCATACTTACAAAAACTTTATTATTCTTTATTTGTCTAACCTATTTCCAAAATGGTTTCAAATGTTTATTAGATAGAGATTGAGCTAACTTATTTGTTCTAATGTGAGACTAATTTTGTTTAACTTGTTTCAATACATTCCTAAAGTCCTTTCTAGACACCTTAATTTCTTATAGATAGATAGATAGATAGATAGATATATAGATAGATAGATAGATAGATAGACAGATAGATGGAGATAGATCTCTTGGAAGGACCATATTACCAGTCTTTATAAGGCAGCCTCCCAGAAGCTAGGTGTGCTCAACTGCCTCAAGGGGTTCTCTACCCCTGCACAGCTTCTTGCTCTGTACAGGGGCACAGTGCGTCCTTGTATTGAGTATTGTTCACATGTGTGGGGAGGATCCTCTCACACCGCACTCCTAGACAAAGTAGAAAGGAAAGCCTTTCGTATCATTAACTCCCGTCCACTCACCAACTCTCTGCAATTTCTCTCTCTTCGCCGCAATGTTGCATCTCTCTCGCTATTCTATTGCTACTACAATAATCAGTGTTCCTCAGAGCTCTCCCAGTGTACACCTCCTCCTCTATATAGGGTATGTAGTACCCATCTTGCAACACAATCCCACCCCTACTCTGTGCAAATCTCCAACTCAAGAGTGAAACGATACTCCCAATCCTTCTATTCAACAGCTGAGCTCTGGAGCTCTCTCCCAGAATCAGTCTTTCCCTTTTCCTATGACTTAAATTGCTTCAAACTCTGTGTGTCCAGGCATTTTGGCTCGAACGTCCCTTGATTTTGTCCCTGTCACTCTTTCAACTCTGGGGTAGGCACTCGATACAGGCAGTTCTGCCCTTTGTCTCTCTCACTCCCATATAATATATACAGTATATATATATATATATATATACTGAATATATATATATACATATATATATTATATAATATTATTTCCAGACTATCTGTCTTCGTCCTATAATCTTGAAATAGGCCAAAAAACTCTGCTCAGGTCTATTTTGTTCAGGTTCCCCTGCCTGTTAGAGTCCCTCCAACTGCTTGGATATCTCATGCAAGTTTACGGGTAATTCAGGTGAATTTGTGCAAATGGTGGCTGCTCAATCTGGGCTCTGGATGCTTAATATTGGTGCTGCAAGTCACCCACAAACAATCTATCTAGTCTGCTACTATTTCCCAAGTGTGTGGTGGGAATATGCTGGAAGGCTCTAGTAGTGCCAAGGAAAGGGTCTGACATGTCCAGTGCCGTCTATAGCTCAGGTTCCCTCCCGAATGAATGAATATGAATATAGAAAAGGTGGGTGAAGGTGAAAGAAGGGAAGTTTGTATTGGTTAAGTAGGATAGACAGTGGTAATAGTGAGAGAAATAGGGTGTCGTGGCTTGACCCAACGTGCGTGAGTTGTGTAATTGGGTTGGGGTTGAATTGTTATCGTTAGAACAGTTACTTTACTGAGATGCAGTATGGCTTGCCAAGAAGGAGGCTGGGGCTGCAAGATGAAGGTGGGAGATGGTGGTGATGATGGTGGTGGTGAAGAAGCCGATGGTGTTAATGTTGGTATTTTACGAATTCTTCCATCTTGAAGGTCTTTCTGGATCTTTTTGGCTTTTTCTCGGAGCTCCTCTTGATCTTGTCCAGCTGTCTTTCGAAGGTCCTAAGACCTTCTACTTGCTGTGGTGATCAAGGTTGTGATTCAGGGGGACGTCTTCCTGCTGCTCCAGTCTTCTGGATGTCAGCAGACAAGTCGTTGATGGTCTTCTCCAGCACGCTGGCGGTCATTCCCTCTTCTCCTTCATCCATCCCCTCCACATCGACGTCTTCTCCTGCGGTGGAGTCGGAGTATTCAGACGATGCAGAGGAGTTGGTTGCCACTGGATCTTGAAGGGTGGCAGGTGCTGGAGTCGAGGGTGCTGTTGGTCTGCCGACGTTGACTGCTGATGGCAGTGGTGATGCAGAGACTGTTAATTGTGGTGGTGGTGGAGGTCTTGAGAGGGGCTTCTGGATGTCCAGTCTCCTTCTCGGGTGGCTTCTTGCCTCATAGCCTGAGTGTGAATGAGGCTGGGAGGTGAAGATGGTCCTTGAAGAGGTGGAATGATGATGGGAGGGAGGTTATTAGCCTTCAGGAGTGTAGGAAGATACTCCTGAAGCAGCTTGTGATCCCCTTTGCAGAGGGTCACTGCAGTTGTGACAACAACCTGGACCAAATCCGGTGTTGTACAACTGGCTGCTGCTGTTGCTTGATGGTAGTCCTCCCTCTTACCTCTTCTACCATGCCTTGAACCCTTCAGGATCTCTCCATCAGGGCCCATGACATTGATGGCCTCATCTCCTCTCCTTCTCCTCTTGATGATGAATGATACCCTCTCATTGGTGGCAAGAGAGGGCACAAGATGGAGAGGATTGGGTTTGGAGATGCCAGGTGGAGTCGACAAAAATGTCACCTCCACTGTAGGTGATGAAACCAAAGCCCTTTTTCTCATTGAACCACTTAACGTGGCCAGTGAGCTTGGTGGTGGCACTGGGAGTATCAGGCATGTTGATTGGCTGGCTGATCTCTGCTGTGTCGGAAGTATATAGTAAAGGTGAGGCAAGTAATCAAATTTACCCTAGTGATACGACCTACGCCAAGGCCGATTTTATACTCCAGGTAATAATAATAATAATAATAATCTTCTGGTTACTTATATAGCGCCCGTCTCTCCTCCTTCGAGGATTCGCAAGCGCTTGGCTTTCTTTAGTCTACCAGATACCATTACCCATCCCCCTTGCTCACGGGGAGATGGTAACCGCCGGCTGTATCCCAGAAAAACTTTTCAATCTGAGCGGGGATTGAACGCCAGACCTTCAAGGTGGGAATCAGGCACGCTATCAACTGAGCCAGCCGGACGGCTTTTAACGTATGGGTGGGACGAGGCGAACACGAGAGAAGGCCTGCCCAATGACCACTGAGCAATCCTGGTGGCTAACCAAGTTCTCAGTCTCGTGTGTTGATTGGTTGTAGGAAGCCACCAATCAGGCCCCTGAATTAATTTTAGCCACCATGAATCCAGGTACTCATTATCGTCTGAGTGAGACGGAACTGACAGGGAATGGAGTTTGTTCAACACTCCTGGGCTACTTGAAACCTTGTGTCAAGCCAGGGAAATTTCACCCACCCCTAGGGCAACATCTGGTCAATGTCGGTACCGGGTGCAATCACCCACCCAGCAACTGCTGTGCTTGCTGTG
This sequence comes from Paralithodes platypus, assembly GCA_032716605.1. NCBI lineage: Eukaryota > Metazoa > Arthropoda > Malacostraca > Decapoda > Lithodidae > Paralithodes > Paralithodes platypus. The sequence continues at coordinate 37,402,239 of CM064523.1, forward strand.
TCGGAAGTATATAGGAAAGGTGAAGCAAGTAATTTGATCACTCTTATGCTTCGAATACTAGAGTTGGTACAGAGGAAGTAGTAGGGGGTGAGGAAGTGAATTTTAGTAGGAGATGAAGGCGTCGGGGCTTGACCCAACTTGCGTGAGCTGGTTTTTGTTGGAGAGACAGTTTGAGGATACTTTTCGAGAGGGGACAGGGCGGACAACACATAGGGAACGGAAGTATATAGGAAAGGTGAAGCAAGTAATCAGATTTACCCTAGTGATACGACCTACGCCAAGGCCGATTTTACACTCCAGGTACCCAGTTTAACGTATGGGTGGGACGAGGCGAACACGAGAGAAGGCCTGCCCAATGGCCACTGAGCAATCCTGGTGGCTAACCAAGTTCTCAGTCTCGTGTTTGCTGTGTCCTGCATCCCTCTCCATATATACGCCTCAGTTTCGCCAGCTTGCTCGCTGATTGGCTGAGCCGCCTGACAGGTGCACGGACGGATCCTTTGATTATCTACCTTCTCCTTTTCGGCTTTCCATTCTTCGTAATAATATCCCGGCAATGAGTTTCCTCCATTATTGGGTGACTTACTGGATTATGAGGCTTGAATGTGGGGAATTACGTCTCTTTGCCGGGGTTTATAGTGTGAGGAGATGGTGGACGTAAGTGTTGTGTCACCATCCAATCAGCGCGTGGGAAATGCATTTGATCTGGCAGCCGCCTCACCTGCTGTTTAGCCCAAAACACTGGCCGCTGATTCGTTGCTTGGTTGGTGACTTGTTCCTGCCCACTTCTGTCTGGAAAATGGTAAACTTGAGAGGTTGTACTTATGCCAAATGCTGGTTGTTGATTGGCTGTCATGTTTGGTAGCATACATATTTTTTTTATTTTCAAGCTGAGAGGCTATATCATCATAAAAAAGGACATAGAATACTGATAATCTTCTGTCAAACATATCTAGTTTACAATGGTTATATATTAATTCCACCACTCTGGTTCAATCTGTCTTATTCATTTAGCATTCAATCGTAGTATATGTTCAACACAATCTGGATATATACAGTAACCTCCCATTCTGCCCTCTCACTTTCTTTCAGTTGTCCTTTGTTTGTATTTCCTAGTATAATAGGTATAGTCTTTTATTTATACTGGCGTCATGCTTGCTGGCAAATGGCTCCTGGTGGAAGTCAAACAATTATATATTTTGACTTTCATTAAATGATGCCATGTTTGTCTTTGGTTTTCTTTCATCAGTCACTGGTGTTCTCACTTTGTTGTTCGGAATTCGTTCTTTTCTTATTAATAGTAACTTTTTTTTAATTGCATTAGTTTATTAGACTATTGGAACTGTAGTATTCTGTTCACCTTAAGCTCTTCAAGGAGGATGAATGTATCGGTATTCCTCTTATCCTTGCTCTCAGCAGGAGAACTTATTATGCTTAAGAGGTAGTTTTGGAAGTCAGAGGGATAATTGAGACATATTTCACCTCAGATTATGTGAGGGCATTCCAAAGATGAGTATCATCGTCTAATGATAGACAGAGTGTAGTGAAAAAGAACATCATAACACAGAAAAGGGGTTATTTTAAGTATCACTTATTCTATGTTTAAAACTATTCAAACATTGTATTTATTGGATCTCAAACAATTAGCAATAACTGAATTGCTCTGTTTGCTTTGTTATCTTGTATATGTGCACTCGGATACCATAGTCTCTAGCCCACTCATAAATATTCGGGAACTTCACCTATTTATATTTATGGAAGTATATTTCTGGAAACGAATTTATCAATATAAGTTTCTATACATCAACTATAAAACTATAATATACTATTTATTGAAAAGTTAGTTTTTCAAAAAATCAATCCAGATATTTATAACTGCATACAAGTGGGGTCCATGAATTCTTATGAGTGAGCTAGAGACTATGGTATCCGAGTGTACCTTGAGTTGCCGATTTGTACAACCTATATACATTGCATTACAACAATGACATCGATATTTATAGACTACAGAGGACTGTAGTTCTTTAGGAATTATATCTTTGAACTTGAAGAAATTACTGATCGTTCGTGTAGGTCTGAAAATAACTCTTACTTTAATCTGAGGGTAAAATATATTTAGGAGTTTATTGAATTTGTTCTTTAATGAGAAACTGCTTTTACCTGTGGAAGAAATGGGGAAATACAATATAGCTTGTTTTACTTTGGTGAGTTGTTCGTTAGGATGGAAGAGCTGTTGCAATTGTTTGCCAATGTAGGAGTCAGTAAATTTAGTATTAAAACCATTGGCGAAAAGGGTTTTTCGCAAATATTTGAATTCAGAGTCGAGGCTAAGGTAACTTGAACAATTTGCCAATTCTTGGGTTGGAGATCTGGTTAGAATAGGAGTGGGACTGTGTTGAAAGGCGGGTGCCTCACACTCACCACAACTGAGAGAGCTCTGAAGAACACAGATTGTTGTAATAGTAATAGTAGAGTGAAAGAGATGCAATATTGTGGCACGTAGAAAGAGGTTGTAGGGAACTAGTAAGAGGTACACGGTGACCCGATACAGAACAAGAAGCTGTGCGGGGGTGAAAAACTCACGGAGACGATTGAGCACATCTGACTTTTGGGAAGCTGTATTAGCAAGAGAAGTAATATGATCTTTCCAAGGAAGATCGGATGAAAAATATACACCTAGAAAATTGAGAAAAGATGAAGGGTTGATTTGTGTATTGTTGAATAATAATTGATAGTCTTGCAGAATATTGCGATGGAGAGATAGAGGGAGAAATTTGTTTTTGGAAGTGTTGAAAATAAAAACAAATTCTCTGCACCAATCAGAAATAATTGATAGACCGGAAAATAGGTGAGTTTTGGAGTGATTGCATCGTGGGTTGATGTGAATAATTAGTTGAATAATGTAAGGTGGAGTCATCAGCATATGAATGCATAGGACTAGAGGTACAGTTCTATCTATCTATCTATCTATCTGTATCTATTGCCTGACGCCGTGATCCCCGAAGGGGTGGCCACCAACGAACCGCCCCCATGCACCTCGGTCCCTGGTCAGTCGACGCCCCTCCCCCCAACCAGCACCGCCTTCGTTCATATACTTCCTCACTCCATCCTTCCACCTCTCTTTCGGTCTACCTCTCCCTCTCTGTCCCTCCACCTCGCTCTCGTACACCCTCTTAGTCATTCTCTCGCTTTCCATACGTTCCATAATATGGCCGAACCATCTCAAGTTGTTCCTTTTCACACTTTCCAGCACATCTACCTCCACACCACACCTCCTTCTTACTTCCTCATTAGTCTGTCTATCCCTCCATGTAACTCCGCACGCAGGTACAGTTGAGATCATTAATAAATCTTAGAAAGATAATTCGAAACAGGACAGAACCCTGAGGAACACCGGAGTTGATAGGTTAACCCTTCAGTTTCGGGCCCTTTAAATACTCCCTCTAATTCCGAACCCTGGTAAAATATTGAGTTCTCGGGATTTTGCCGCACTTTTTTATACACGAAAAAATGGCCTAACCTAGTTTATATATATATATATCCAGCGGCAGTGTTTGTTGTTGTCTTGCTTTTGGTGAAAACTAAAAGTATCTAGACCAAGTGGTTCAGTTTTTATGATAACAATATTTAGATCAGTCAGCAGGACGAAAGCCTAGAATTAATTGTTTACTCCCGAAATTCGTCATTTACCGATGCTCATATCTCTGGAAATATATGGCCTAACCAAGTTTTTATGCATACCAGAGGTAGATATGGTTGATGTCGTGCGATGTGTGAAGACCAGAACATTCTACATTGTGTAGTTATTGTGTGAGGTGAGAAATATTACGGCGAGTTAGGCGGGAATTCCGACCTTCGTCCGAATGCAGCGCCGCCGCTCTGACGACCGCGGCTACGGTCTGTTTATATTCGTTGAACAATTTATTATTGATTATTAATTATGGATTATTTATTATATATTATGTAATAATATTTATTATATTTGATAATTGATTATTGATTACTGATATATTTCACCATTGTAACCATTCCTAAGTCACTGTCCTCTGCTTTCATGCATGGTTTGGGACTCGGAAAATCAATACAAGCTTAAGTAAAGCTTGCCTTCAAGCAGTAGTCAGCTGACTGGCTGGCTGTGTGTTCTTGTTGTTATTGGTTATACGGACGACCCGCCAAGACAACAAAACATTCTCTAGTGCAGTTTCAATTGGTTTTAAGCCTTAGATTAAAAGCAATGGATTTCAGCAGTCCATCCGGGTTTCACAGTAGCAATATCTAATGGGCTTCTGAAAGCCTAACCGGGAACCTAGGGTTAAGGAAGTAAGCGATGGCCGTCCACAACTGCAGCTATGGAGCGATCTGATAAGAAATATGTTATAATATTATATATAAATATAAATATATATATATATATATATATATATATATATATATATATATATATATATATATATATATATATATATATATATATATATATATATATATGTACTGGTATCTCTCTCTCTCTCTCTCTACTTATACATTGCTTATATTAAATATTAAATTTCATGTCCAATTTAATGCACCAATAAGCAATTCAAGTATTGGATACTTTAGAAAGCAATTTAACTAAGATGGCGTCCAAGATGGCCGCCATTAATCCGAGGAGGCCGGATTTTTTTGGCGATTTTCGGTAGTGTTTATGGCTTAATAGCTAATCAAAGAATAAAGATAGAGAAATGAGTCATAAACCACGTGAGAGAGGTCACTTTCAGCTTTTGTCTCGTAAAAAAATTCAGCTCCATAGGCCCAGTAGTTACTGAGATATTGCTTGTTTTCGTGAGGTAACTTTTCCATGATTTTCCGTGTTTACGCACCTTTGCCATAGTGAAATTTCCTAAAACCCATTGTGTTGACATCACGGTAGTTTCAGTGATATTGGAACTCGGTGAAAATTACCCCAAAAGTACCGTGACGTCATACGAGTAAATAGCAGCCATCAGCAGGCTATTTAAAGGCTATTTAAAGCCGTGCTATTTGAGTAGTGTATCAGCCTTCTCGGGTTAAAGACAAATTTTGTGATATCTTGGCTATTAGTAGAGCTAGACAAATGATTTGTTCATCTAATCCTACATTTTTGAGGTCAGAGAATTAGAAAGACTTGTCACATTATTAACTCATCAAGGTCATAAGTAACTAGACAAAGTGAAGGAAGATTATATCGTAGGAAACGGCCTAATTCACACCATTTATACATATCCATTGAGTACAAATAACATTTGTAAAAATACCATAGAATCAAAGACTCACACCTCTCATTTGCAAGTGCACAGAGCTGTACAGGAGAGACCCAGCCTGTAGCACTTGCACCTGCCACGACAGTCTGATTTACAGCCACATTTGGTCAGCTGTTCGCAACTCTTGGCTATGGGGAGTTGGCTGTCCAGAAGACGTGCCATTCTTCACCAGCCTTCTACCATCCCCAGTCAGCAGGACTCTCTGCTTCTGGTTGACACTGGGTTGCTTGGGCCCAAACACAACCAGCCTGGAAGGCAGCTCGTCTAGTGTGCTGAAGCAGAGCTGCTCTTGTTGGTGGAATGGCCTCATAAGGCCTCTGTTTTCTGGCAAACATGTCAAGCCTGGCCTCATCCACAGTGGTAGCAGTGCTGGACCTGTCATACATCAGTATGCCAAACCTCTCCAGTATCTCCAGGTCACCATCTTCCACTGTAAGAGGGTACTGGCTCAGCTTGGAGAAGACAGGGGAGGCCTCTTGAGAAACATCCCATGTCTGCCAGGCAGTTTTCTTTCCCTTGTTACGGAAGGCTGAAACAGTGTCACACCCTGTGAAGGCATGAAAGAATATCATGCCTTTAGCCTTCTCCTGCCCCATACAGCGATACAGGCCATGCACACTGATCCAGCGCCGGCTTTGACCGTGACCAAATGCCACCAATAACTGCTCTAGCCCCAAACTCTGAAGGGCTGGAAAGGCACTCACTGCAATGACCACAACATCTGTATAATTTGCCTTGACCATGACGGCTTTGACCAGTCAGTTTGTCTTATGGGAAAAATGGATTTTGAATCTGCCATTTTGCTTTCTGATTAAGGCCGAGGGTTTATCCTTTTACCACCTTAACGAAATTACACACACATTACTTTATGGGATACAACTAGGTTCGGGTGACCTACACCTAGCCCGATCATTCATCCAGTGCCATTTAAGTCCCGTGTGATCTGTACACCATCCAGGTAAGTACATGAGCAAGTCGTGTATAGCCCCCTTACCCTTGGCTCGGCTCTCCCGCGCTGGCACACCCTGTCAATTCAGGTGCGGCTATCTAACTCTATCTACTAACTACCAACTACTGTCTAGTAGCTAATTGATATGGGGCTGTTAGAAAGCATTTGGGACACTAAATTAAACTACACTACAACTTATAGTATAGAACAGTAAAATAAGCTGACACTGAACCCCACAGCAGCGATGTTACCAGTGTGCCCTGGTTGTGTGTTGACATCACTCTATTATATTTGCAAGATCAGATCACTGCCTCTGTCCTTACTAACAAATGTGAAAATGGCTCCATTGGATTATCTGACCCAAAGAATGTATGTGCACACCAAAAATCATTTATATATGTTCAGTAGTTGCTTAGATATGAACATATGAAATTAATGGATGCCATCTTGGATGCCATTCTAAAATTCCAATTATAGACTATGACAATTATTAAAACAGTGCTTCTCATTAATCTGGTTACCAAGAAACAGTTTTCTCTTAAAATGTTCACCAGGTAATCATTAAAAAAGAATTAAGCAATATATGGTCAGGCACGGCAGCCATCTTGAAAAATGACCGCCATCTTAGATTTTCGCGTGGCCAGCGGTATTTCTGAGAAGAATGGGCCTTGAAGGGTACATGTACCAAATGTCATGCTTGCATCACCATTTGAACGATTCTCCTGAAATGTGCAGTTATCTGCTCCACTATACTGGGGGGGGGGGGGGGGAACCATATTTTGGATCTAAATTTAACTGTCTTCGTGGTGCGATGTATAAGGTGTTGATTTTCGGTGTGAGCATCCTGGGTTCGAATCCACGGACTGCCACATGTGTTTGTAAATTTCATTAATCGATTTTAGGAGTATGGTTGGTTGTTGGAAGGAACATAATAAAATCATAACTATTGCACAAATTCAAACAATCTTTTTTGACTGACGTTATCATTCACCCACCAAATGTTTGTGTGAAATTTGGGTAAAATTCGTCCAACGGTCTAGGAGGAGTTTCGGGACAGACGGACGACGACGACGACAACGACAGAATGTTTTTTCCGGTGGTACCCACAATACGGGGGGGGGAGGGGGGGGGGGGGGGCGATAAACCAATATCCATTAAACCAATGCTTCCTAATATGGAATCCCCCTGTATCTTCATCTCAATACATTTATCGAAGAATCAAATGTATATTATTACATACAACTTGGTTAGATCGCTTCCCAAAAGAATTATTGTTTTTTCAATGTATTGCTATCAATCAATCATCGATGATAGACGCTTTTGGTTATTGTTTGTGTATTGTTTATTGTCATGGTTTTCAATGCGGCTCTTAAACAGTCAAGCACTTAATGTATAACGGCTTTTTATTTAACCCATTGAGGATCACGACACGTTTCAGCAATTTCTTCTGGCTATCATTAGACGATTTTACACAATTTTAGAAGGACTTGTGATAATTATCATGGTAAAGGCTAACTCAATTAACCCTCTGATTCCATATATCCTTCCCAATCTGAATAAAATCGTTCAATAATAACCAGCAAACAGAACAGAATCGTGTCGTCGCAAAGGTCATACTTGAGCAAGCGGTCCTTTGCGTGGCCATTTGGGTTGAGACCGTTTGGGATTGTGGCAGTTTGGGACTACCTTTTTGACCTACTTCAAATACTCTCTCTCTCTCTCTCTTTCTCTCTCTCTATGTGTGTATGAAGGAGACAAAAAAGCAGGCTGCCTGTAACGAGTGTCTCCCCCAAAGCCAAAAGAGATATAGAAAGCCAAATTCACTAATTAGTGAAGTCAAAATGACCGGACACATAAAGTTTAATAAAGTCATCGGGTGAAGGAAAGATAAATTGAGGGAGAAAGTTCCAAAGGTTGCCTGTTGAGTAGAAGAACGACTGGGAAAATCGGTTTATTCTTGGATTAGAGAGTTGGATAGAATAGGGGGTGGGAGTGCCCCCCCCCCCCCCCCCCCCTCCCCCCACTCTCTGTAAGAGAGGAGGCATACACTGAGAAAGCTCTGAAGAACACTGATTATTGTAATAGTGGTAGAAAAGTGAGAAAATGCAACATTGCGACGTGAATGGAGAGAGATTGTAGGGAATTAGTAAGGGAAAGCGTGTTTATGAGACAAAATGTTTTCGACTATACCCTTTCGAGAAGTGCGGTATGGGTGGAACCTCCATACACATGCGAACAATACTCGATTCATGGGCGCACTGTGCCCCTATACATAGCAAGAAGCTGTGCAGGGGTGAAGAACCCACAGAGAAGATTGAGCATACCTAACTTCTGGGAAGCTATACTTACATGACTGGTAAGGTCAGTAGAAAAAGAAAAGCTAAAATACTGAGAAAAGATGAAGGGTGATTTGTGTAATGTTGAAGAATATGGGACACTTATGTGGAAGATGGTGACGGATAGATAGATGGAGATTTTTGAGTGATTGCTTGCTGGGTCATTAGGGTAAACTAGCTGAATAGTGTAAGGTAGAGTTATCAATATATGAGTGGATAGGACTGGAGGTACAGTTAACTCGATTAATTCGCGGAGACAACCCACAAAGCTTGTATTTTAGAGTCTGGTAACACTGAATGTTAGCGGTCTGCCAAACGTACAATGCTGTGTCTGCCCCCCACCCCCATCCCCCCAATCCATGCAAATTATAAGGGGTACATAGGAGCCGGGTATGGGATGGGAAGGATAGGTGTGGTGGGAAGGAAGGAATGGGAAGGGAGGTAATGGTGTTGAGGAGCACTTGCATTTGTGGTGGGGATGGTGAGCACAACTCTTTATTTATACTTGCCGGGAGGTCAGTAAAATAATACAAAATATATTATTCAGCTGTCCATTGAAGAAGTAAGAATATTCCTAAGCATTACATTATGTATATTATGATACTGCAAAGGAATGGGAAACGATTTGTCAAAGGAGTATTGTAAGTCAAAATACGGCAATCAGATAGTGACAACGATATTGGAGGGATTTTACAACTTGATTCTACTTACATTTCATCCACTGCCATTATTTACTAGAACATTGGCATCCTTACATAATACAAATTAAATCATAGGATGTATTCGTGAACTGTGACTTCCCCCCCCCCCCCCCCACACACACACACAAACACTCTCAACCATATTTATATATTTACATGAAGCTTAGGAAGGACATGTGGTAGCTAAAAGGATTAATTTAGATAGTCTGTAACCTATTACTTCCTAAGCTTAGTAAAGTCGTCTATTATTTGCCAGAATACAATGATAAGGATGTCACCGGTACTAAATGGGTTATGTTATTTTACTGACATTTGGAGAATTACATTATTTTCGATTCACGGTTCCATTTGATAAGGGTTTTTAGTAAAATCAGAGCTGAATCGGTTAATTAATTGCGTGTAAATGAGCATATGAATAATTTCACGAGGAAATAACTTTAGCGACAGACCAGGCAAAAACTAATAGGAAGAAAATATAAAGAAAACAGAGCTTCGATGTCAAGGAAAGGTTGATACCATAGATCACGGGTACTCAAGGTGTGAAGGTCCAATTTCATAGTAGCAACGTTCCGGATGATCATCCCCCCCCCCCCCCCCCCCCGGCAAAATAAAATAAAAAAACACATATATATATATATATAATTTAGAAACAAAATCAAATATATATATATATATACTGTATATTTTGTTTTTATTTATTTTTTTAAGAGACAATGAACGGAGGAAGGAAAAACACAGATAAAACAAAAAGGTCCATGTGCCTAAAGGCATCCTCCATTCATAAAATATTTGTAACAACTGGATTTAAACATTTGTAGATTGTAAGTTTGTGGAAAGCAATTCGAGGGAAGTGAATTCCAAAGAGTAGTAGCTCTGGGGATAAATGAATTCTGATAAGCAGAAGTTCTGCATTGTGGAGGAGAAAGTGTAAATTCATGGGCGCTCTCAGCTGCCCTAGTTCTACGGGGAAAGATGTGGAGAGGCGGCACAATTGAAGCAAGTTCCTCGGAACAATTGCTGTGAAAATATCTGTAGAATAATGCAAGGGATGCAACGTTTCGTTTCTTCGTATGGATAATGTAGGAAGGTCCTGTGTGATTGCAGGGTTATTGATTAATCTAATAGCTTTATTTTGAATTTTGTCCAACTGCCTCAATGCAACCACTCCACTTCCACCCCACAGAGGTCAACAGTAATCCATCTGAGAACGCACATGACTTTAATATATTACGGCCAACTGCTCGTCAGTGAAGAATTATCGAACTCTGTACAGGAGTCCCAGTTTTTTAGAGGCATTCTTAGCAATGCTTCTAACATAATGTGTCCAGCTCAAGTTAGTAGTTAATGTTACACCGAGAATGTCAATACTAGGGGAAGTGGGAATATTTACATCATTAAACAATATATGGGAGTCAGTGAGATTCTGTCGGTTAGAAAATTGAATGTACTTGGTTTTCTGTGCATTAAAGGAAACTAGATTCTCTTGTCCCCATTCATTAATTCTAGAAAGGTCCTTGTTCAGAGAAATTGCAGTGTTTATTTTTGAATTTATAAGATCGGGTTGGGTGAAAGAATTGGTAAATGTGAAGGAACTGTGGAGTGTTGAGTCATCTGCGTAGGAATGTATTGGATTATGAGTGGTAGATATGAGATCATTGATATGAATGAGGAACAGAGTTGGGGCCAAAACTGATCCCTGGGGAACACCAGCATTTATTGAGTGAAATTGAGAATAAAGGCCATCTACCATTACACGTATTTTTCTGTTATGAAGATAAGAAGAAATTAGTGGAACTAATGATGCAAGGCCGTAGTGTGACATCTTCGACAATAAGGATTAATGCCAGACTCTATCAAATGCCTTTGATATATCCAGTGCTATTGTATGTGTTTCACCATGTTGGTCTGTAGCTTGGTTGATTTGATGCGTAAGAAGGCAAAGAATGTCTGCAGTTGATCGACATCGTCTAAAACCATATTGCCTATCACTGATTAATTTATTATTCTCCAGATGCTTAATTATGTGATTATTTAATATAATTTCAAAGACTTTGCCAAGAGTGGAAGTTATAGCTATTGGTCTGTAGTTTGATGAATCTGAAGAGGCAACTTTTTTAGGAACTGGATGGATGTTTGCTTCTTTCCAGGGTACTGGGAAGCATGAGGTATGAGTACACAGACGGAAAAAATTTGCCAATACAGGACCGAGCACCAAGGAGCAATTCTTAAGTACTATTGGAGGAATTTCATCTGGACCAGGAGCCATATCTACTGAGAGATTCTGCAAAATAGTTTTGACATGTCTGGTGTGGATCTTAAGTGAGGGAATTTCAGGAGAATTAAAATTAAGTACAGGGACATCTTGATTTATTTCATCTAAGGTTGTATTGGTGGAGAAAATATCCGCAAGAAGGTTAGCTTTACCTCGTGGGTCCCTTACAAGATTGCCAGTCAGAGATTTTAATGGTACAAAGGAGTACAAAGGAAATCAAGCAACAACAGGTCTAGTGACCCTTCCAGGCTGCTTGTCCTCCAAAACACTGAGGATCAAGTGTCCAAACAGTGGTTTAGAGTGGGTAAGGAAACATTGGAAAGGGAACTACTGCCCTGGAACTAATGTCCGTGGCAGTGCTAGGAAGTTAGTAGGGGACATATGGGTTAGTAACTGAGGGGAGGATAAAATAAAGTTATTCATTTACAAACGCAGTCAGTCGCGGGTTTGATGCGAGATATTTATCTAGGCGGAGTTTAAATGAATCAACGGTGCTGCAGTCTATAACGTCTCGGGGAAGCCCATTCCACAAGTTGACAACTCGATTGAAGAAGAAATTCTTAGATTCGTGTGAGTTAAAAGATTTACCAATAATTTTGCAACCGTTTCCCCGCGTGTAATTAGATTGGTCGATAGTGAAGTACTTACTACAGTTCATATTGTCGATGCCTCTGATGATTTTGAACACTTGAATTAAGTCACCTCTTAATCTGCGCTGGGTTAAAGGAAATAGATTTAATTCTCTAAGACGCTCTTCGTATGGTTTGTTCTATAGGCTAGGTATCATTTTGGTAACTCTATGTTGAACTCGTTCTAGCTTGTTTATGTCTTTTTGGTAATAAGGGCACCAGGATTGAACGCAGTATTCCAGAAGAGGGCGGACTAAGGAATTGTAAAGGGTTAGGATAACGTCTTTGGATTTATGCTCAAATGACCTGCCTATAAAGCCAATTATTTTGTTTGCCTTCTTAACAACTCCTGAACATTGTTGACTCGGTTTTAGGTTACTCGATATTGTTACTCCCAGATCGGTTTCTCTGTTTACATTCTTAAGCTAAGTGCCATTCATCGAATAGTTTGCTTTCTCATTTAGGTATCCGATATGAAGTACTTTACATTTATCCGCATTGAAACTCATTTGCCAAATTTGGGCCCAATGTGACAATTTATTAGATTGTGTTGCATATCATCAACTTGATCTTTTGAGAGTACGCTATTTGCAATTTTTGTATCGTCAGCAAATTTTGAGATTGTACAGGTGAGACCCTCATCTATGTCGTTGATGTAAATTAGAAAGAGAATTGGTCCTAGTACCGATCCCTGGGGTACCCCGCTACTTACATTGGTCCATTTAGATGCCTTACCATTTATGACTACTCTTTGCTTTCTGTCGCTGAGCCAATTTTCTATCCATTTCAACACACCGTCTTGTATTCCATGCGCTTTTAGTTTTAGCAGTAAACGTTTGTGGGGAACTTTGTCAAAGGCCTTTTGAAAATCAAGGTATATAATATCTACAGCTTTACTCTCATCGTAGAGGTTGAGGATATCGTGGAAGAAGTCTAAGAGGTTTGTTAAACAGGAACGTTTTTTACGAAAGCCGTGTTGAGTATCTTTAAGTATGTTATTTTCCTCTAAGTGATTTACGAGTCTGTCTCTTATGACCGTTTCTAGCATTTTACATACAACTTAGGTTAAGCTAATTGGACGATAGTTACTGGGTAGGGATTTGCTGCCTTTTTTGAATATCGGTGTTACGTTGGCTATCTTCCACTGATCAGGCATAGTTCCAGACTGCAAGGATTTATTGAATAGTAATGTCAGTGGTTTGGAGAGCTCATCCTTAGCTTCCTTTAGAACTCTAGGCGAGATTGTATCAGGTCCAGGCGTTTTATTTACCTTGAGTTTATCTAAATAATGCAATACTTCTCTCTCTGTAACGGTGATATTGCTTAGAACATCTGAATTATCAATCTCAATCGGCGATGGTGTAGGGATATCACTGAGGTCTTCTGCTGTAAAAACTGATGCAAAGAAGGTATTGAGGGCATTACTCATTTGTACTTCGTCTTTGGTGTATTCTCCATTTTCATCGACTAACGGTCCAACAGTTGAAGTAACTACTTTTTTCTTTCTGATATAACTATAGAATTCTTTCGGGTTTGTTTTACTTTGATTCGCAATATGTAACTCTATGGTCTTTTTACTTTGCTTAATTAACTTTTTGGCTTTGCGTCGTAGCTCTACAAATTTCACCCGTTCTTCGTCATTTTGTGAGGATTTTAATCTATCATTAGCAAATGTTTTAGCAAGCAGGCAGTTTGAAATATCTTTATTCCACCATTTGGGCTTATTATTATGGCCTGGATGCCGTATTTTCGATGGTATGCAGTCTTGCACTGTTTTTAGGTAAGTGGTTTCGAATAACTTCCAAGATGTATTTATGTCGTTATTGTTAATTAAATAGCTCCAGTCAGTTTCTTTAAACATAGCTCTAAGTTTATGAAAGTTTGCTTTCTTGAAATTAGGGACTTTTTCGATGCTACTATTTGGTTCGTTACTAGTAAAGTTTAAAGTGAAAGTTATCGTACGATGGTCGCTGTTACTGAATTCATCACCAACATTCAAATTCTCTATTAATTCTTCTTTTGTTGCAAGTACAATGTCAAGAACGTTATTACCTCGGGTCGGTGTTCGAACAAATTGATAAAGCGAACTCTCTTGCAAGTTCGTATAGAAGTCATGTCCGGAGTGTGAAGTAAGAGTATCGCCCCACTTGGTCACAGGTAAATTAAAGTCGCCAATAAATACGGTATCTTGTGAGTTACTTACATCTGCAATTTGTTCTTAAATTTCTCGGTCAGTTTGCACTGATTGAGCTGGAGGTCTGTATATTAATGCAAGTATTATTTTTGTACCTTTATTATTCTTGATTAGCACAAAAGATGTGTCGACGTTCACAATTTGAGGTTTTGACAAGAGGGTCGGGTTAAGACTTTCTTTGATAAAAAATAAAACGCCACCTCCATTTTTATTTATTCGGCTTTTCTCAAACATTACATAACCGGGAAGTGAATACTCTGCTAAAAAGTCTCTATCTACTGTATTGAGCCAAGATTCTATTATACCAATCACATCATACTTTTCAGTAAACACTAGTTCCTCTAAATCTGAAAATTTATTGCGTATGCTACGAGCGTTTGCATAGAAAACCTTTAAAGTTGCGGTTTTAGAACTCACAGAACGTTCTTTAATCAAATTTTTGGTTCTGGTCGGATCTACATTTACATTCATGGCTGACATCGGTCCTCGGTCGTTATCCCTGGAATGGATGGAATGGATGAAGCAGTAGTGAAGTTGGATTTGAATGAGTTAAGAGTAGACCCAAAACATTTGTTATCATTTGGATTATTTAGACGTTTATTTGCCTGCTTATGGAGAAAGTTTGATTTAGTTAGGTTTAATACAGTTTTGGCATGATTTCTGATGTTTCTAAAGTAATTAAAGGCTTCATGTGTTTTTGATCTTGTGTATGCATTGTAGGCTATTGCTTTTTGTTCAGTTACTCTAGCACAATTATGGTCAAACCATTTAGGTGAATTAGATCTTTTACTGTACTTTTGATGAGGAATAAAAGTTTCCATTCCAATTTTTACAAAATCTTGTATGTGGCTCAAGGTGGAGTGTGCATCATTAGAAAAGAAAGAGGTCCAGGGAATATCAATAAAGAAACCTTGAAGACCCTCCCAGTCTCCCCTATCGTAATGCCATTTAGTCACCAAAACAAGTTCAGAGTGGGAAGGTGTGGTAGGTGATAGACAGGTGGCCTGTATCAGACAGTGATCAGAAGATCCAAGCGGGGACCTCACTGTAACATCATAATTTTCTGAATTGGTTGTTAAAAATAAGTCCAGTAGGTGGGAATTATGATTAGGATTATCTGGTACACGGGTGGGTTGGTTGACTAGTGAGTGAGATTAAATGAGTCTGCAAATAGCTCACATTCAAGACCAGCATCATCAGTCCTGGCTGAATGAGTGAGCCATTCAACATTATGGAGATTAAAATCACCCAACACAGTGATTTCAGAAGAAGCATTTAAGTTGAGGACACTGAGTTGTGAGGACAGAGAATCAAAAAGACTTTGCTCTGGAGGAGTATTTGGGGAACGGTAGATGCAACATATGTATTTAAATTTACCAGCAGAAATTAATTTGTATATAGAATAATCAAAATAGGGACAATTGCAACTAGTAACCTCCTCCAGGGAAATTTCAGATTTTGCGAAGCAACATACACCTCCTTTAGGTCTGACATTTTGGAGCAGTTGATAACCTGGAAAATTAAATCTAGACGTGTCAGATGTGGATGTTACTTGAGTCTCTGTCAAAAAAAAGGAGAGTAGGGGATTCTGCTTGAAGAAATTGGTGTACAGAATTGATGTTAGAGTGAAGTTAGAGCGAAGTCTAATTGATGTTAGAGTATATATATATATATATATATATATATATATATATATATATATATATATATATATATATATATATATATTATATATGCAGTATATATACAGTATATATCATTTAGAAACAAAATCAAATCAATATCACTACTAGCACCACCATTACTATACCTATACCTCTATTCCCAGCCACTGTTCTCAATTCCCCAAAATATGAAAGTCCTTGTATAGTTCTGTTTTTGTTATGAGTTTCCTACTCTCCAGCCAAGCATCCCTGATAAAGCGTTTAATGATATTGGCACTTCACTATAAAAAGGCCTTAATCGTGTAAACAGGAACAAAGTATGTCCATGATGTCCATTGACTAACACAAATCTTAATAAGCTGACATAACCATCTGGTGATAGCCAGAATTAATGAATATCTTCTTAACGTATTCAAAGGATAAAATATAGAAATGCATAATACAGTAACTTTGTATAAGCCAACAGATATGAGAAGGCCGAACCTGAGAATTCATGAAACAGGACGATGATGCCTCTCTTTGATTTACCCTATTGTCCATTCATTATACATATGCCAGAATCGTGACCTCTAGCCTCTGTAGCTCAAAAGGGGCTGGAACAAATGGACTGTGAGTTTCCACACCTCTATTCTGGCTGAATCTTCCCAAATGGTAGAACAATTAGCTCGATTATTGACATTATTTTTGAGTTATGAGAGGTTGGGTTCGTGATTTCTGGCTACTTATAATGAAGAGGGTATAGATATCATTGGCTGATAATACACAACTTAGGAAGGACCTGTGGGAGTGGCAGGGTTAATTTAATCAATATTTTCTCCTGGATTATGACTTACAGGGCCTTCGTAAGCTTAATTCAGTCGACAAATTCTAGCCAGATAGTTTAAATATCTTATACTGAGGATAAAAATATCTGTGTGAATCAAATGAACCAATATTGTTGTACTAGTTTTCAAACACAGAATATAACCACTGACAACATAAGCAGTATCAACGCATAAGTTACGGACCACAACATAAGCAGTATCAACGCATAAGTTACGGACCACAACATAAGCAGTATCAACGCATAAGTTACGGACCACAACATAAGCAGTATCAACGCATAAGTTACGGACCACAACATAAGCAGTATCAACGCATAAGTTACGGACCACAACATAAGCAGTATCAACGCATAAGTTACGGACCA
Organism: Paralithodes platypus; assembly: GCA_032716605.1. NCBI lineage: Eukaryota > Metazoa > Arthropoda > Malacostraca > Decapoda > Lithodidae > Paralithodes > Paralithodes platypus. Next base: position 37,419,452 of record CM064523.1, read on the forward strand.
CAACATAAGCAGTATCAACGCATAAGTTACGGACCACAACATAAGCAGTATCAACGCATAAGTTACGGACCACAACATAAGCAGTATCAACGCATAAGTTACGGACCACAACATAAGCAGTATCAACGCATAAGTTACGGACCACAACATAAGCAGTATCAACGCATAAGTTACGGACCACAACATAAGCAGTATCAACGCATAAGTTACGGACCACAACATAAGCAGTATCAACGCATAAGTTACGGACCACAACATAAGCAGTATCAACGCATAAGTTACGGACCACAACATAAGCAGTATCAACGCATAAGTTACGGACCACAACATAAGCAGTATCAACGCATAAGTTACGGACCACAATATAAGCAGTATCAACGCATAAGTTACGGACCACAACATAAGCAGTATCAACGCATAAGTTACGGACCACAACATAAGCAGTATCAACGCATAAGTTACGGACCACAACATAAGCAGTATCAACGCATAAGTTACGGACCACAACATAAGCAGTATCAACGCATAAGTTACGGACCACAATATAAGCAGTATCAACGCATAAGTTACGGACCACAACATAAGCAGTATCAACGCATAAGTTACGGACCACAACATAAGCAGTATCAACGCATAAGTTACGGACCACACAACATAAGCAGTATCAACGCATAAGTTACGGACCACAACATAAGCAGTATCAACGCATAAGTTACGGACCACAACATAAGCAGTATCAACGCATAAGTTACGGACCACAACATAAGCAGTATCAACGCATAAATTACGGACCACAACATAAGCAGTATCAACGCATAAGTTACGGACCACAACATAAGCAGTATCAACGCATAAGTTACGGACCACAACATAAGCAGTATCAACGCATAAGTTACGGACCACAACATAAGCAGTATCAACGCATAAGTTACGGACCACAACATAAGCAGTATCAACGCATAAGTTACGGACCACAACATAAGCAGTATCAACGCATAAGTTACGGACCACAACATAAGCAGTATCAACGCATAAGTTACGGACCACAACATAAGCAGTATCAACGCATAAGTTACGGACCACAACATAAGCAGTATCAACGCATAAGTTACGGACCACAACATAAGCAGTATCAACGCATAAGTTACGGACCACAACTTGAAGATAAAACCTGCACCCTCATTACTGGATAACATGCTTTATGTGGGATTTTTCCTTGAGGGGAAGTATTTGTTCTTATTCTAAATCCCCTGCTCCTTCATGTTTAGCCCAATCAGTTCTCAAATTGTAAGACTTTCGACCATTTCTTTATCAATATTATGACCTTTCGTGCCATTCGAATGTCGATTATTTCATGGCGAGCGATAGCGATCCTGTAATTTAGGAGGAACCAGACATCATCCGGGACATTTTTCTACCGACAAAATTACAAATTAATCTGGATACAGTATATATATATATATATATATATATATATATATATATATATACTGTATATACATTGATGAGTGGTTGCATAAGGCATATCTTACATTGCTACAATAACATTTATATGTCTGTTTTTAATCATTAATAATATCGTAGATTTCGTACGAGCTAATACCACTTCACTAAATGGAACCAGACAAACACAAATTGAATGATAAATAGACACATGGTCTTTATTAATGAAACACTTCTATATGATAAATACAAATGTCAACTTTCTTTTCTGTCAAAGGCTGGAGTAGCAGCTACATTTACCCTCTATAAACAGCAAAACGCCTTATGATAATAGTTGATCAAGTTAAACTGCTTCCCAACACCTATCAATAGTTAAGATTGCTCAATCGCCTACCCATTGAGCCATACAGTATATTCCATAGAAAATACTAATGGATAACAAAATGATACAATGGCAAAGATCCGAATGTATAAAGTCACCCTCCATTAGAAAACATCAAAATAAAAACAAAAAAAGTAAATTATTACTTAATGAAAGTTGATAGAAAACAATACTCAAGATAATGACTTTCAGAAAGTTTGGAAAACAACAGATTTACAACGCCAAAAAAAAAAAAAAAGAGAGAGAGAGAGAGAGAGAGAGAGAGAGAGAAAGAGATCCCTCTCCCCCTCCCCTGTGTTTTGCCAGACTCAAATATGCTGGTATTTGGTAACGAAGATTTTGGAGGTATATTAAGATAATTTCTGAATCTAAACGACAACCCCTGAGTCCATAGGATAGCGAGAGGGTAAATAACAGTCGCATAGTTAATAATATCGACATTAAATATGACTTTGGAACATTATCTATTGTACTACGTGAAATTGACGTTACATATTATTTGATAAACGTGTTTAACACGAACCGATGATGTCTTGTTTAATTGTCAAAAATATTGTATGTTTCACCATAACTGAATCTCTATTTGGAATTAAATACCGGTACTCAAAACTTAATGTTCATATAGTATTAATTCCCGTCCCCTCCCTTCTTCCCGTATTACTTGTCCCAGCCTGTTACCATTTCCGGACTTGCTTTCTTCCCAACCATCCACACATTTTCTACTCATCTTTCCATCCTGTTAGCATTTCCTTCTCTCCTATCACTCCATTCTTACTCTGTGTTCCTGCTCTCCCCCGCTTCTCCTCCCTTTACTCCTCTACCGCCCCCCCTCCCTACCTCCGCCACACACACCAACCCCTCCCCCATACCATTCCTTTCTCTTGCCTCGCACTCCCCACTAGCTCCGTCACTGCCTCCCCCACTTTCCCACCCCTCTCACCCCCACTCTCTATGCTTCTCCTATGATTCTACCTTGCTTGTTATCGTAGGCATTTGTATTTAAATCATTATTTTGTTCCATTCTCTTAATGTTCACTCACTTTATTATGTTTAACCCACTGAGCCCCAGGCAATATAACATAAATGTACATTCCAGGCCCAGCAGGTTATCAAACAATTTTTTTTCTCAGAAAACACCGGGAATGGGTTAGAAATGAAGGAAAAAAAACCGATCCCCTAGGTTATTAAGGGGTCCTAAGGGGCGCCCGAAAGTCGGAATTAACATGGGGAAATGGGTGGGCAAAAACATGCAAAAACAAGTTTGTGTGCACTCACGCGCACGCGGTTGAACTTTGAGGGTTTTCAACCATCGGTCTTGTTGCATGGGATACTTATGCAGTTCCCATACAAATCTGAGCCCTCTAGGTGCCATAGGACCGGAGTAATTTACCGCGACGCTCCTTATGCGTCTCTGGGGTTTAGCGTTACATACATTGCCGACGCATACGTTGCGGCGCTGGGGTTCTGTGGGTTAATATTATGCAGTAATGTAAACAAAAATATACTTCATGCACCTAGAAAGGAAAATTACATAATACAACTCGGTACGATAACTGCTGTGGTTCCCAAGTGCTGTAGGTATTGCCAGATCAAATACCTCTCTCTCAATACATACTTATCTATCTGTCTCCGTGAATTAATCAAGTCAACTGTACAATTGAGAAGATCAATAAAGAATACCTGAAAGAGAACTAGAGACAGGACAAAACCTTGAGGAACGCTGGCATTGATAGGTTGATTAAATGAGCAATGGCTATCCACAAATACAGCTATGGAATGGCCAGTAAGGAAATTAGAGACAAAGACACAGCTAGAGGGATAGTAACCAAAGGAGGGTAGTTTGGAGATTAGAAATTTGTGCCAGACTATATTGAAGGCTTTCAATACGTTTAGGTCAATAGAAAAGGTCTCACAAAAGTCCCGAGAGGAAGATGACCTAGACTTTGTATGATAGATAAGAAAGAAGATCACCAGTAGCGCGTCCCTTAACCTGACAAGCGCGAAATAGACCTAGGGGCTAGGGTAGTTATTTGTGCATTTCTAGCCTTGGATTCTGACAGAATTAGTTATATTTACAATATAGAGCATTATTTGTTTTCGGTATGCTTTTATTTTACATATATGATGTATATATGAACCTTCAAGAGTGCTAAAATAAGTGGGAAAAGCATTTGGGTGGTGAAAAACGAAGATATTGGCCACCCGGTCATAATCTCAGGCGAGAGAGAGCCACAGGCAACCCTCCTCTCTCGCTGTCTGTGAGGTAACTGAGACGAGCGAGCGGGGCGGTGTGGGCCGGTGTCTGGGTGTTACATAACGATCTTTTCTGCAACCCACTTGTGCTACATTATCGCGGGAGAGAAAAATAACCGATAAATGATGATAATAAGAGGAAAAATAGGTGATAATTGAGGAGGGGAGGGAGGGGGGAATAAGGTGGGGAAGGAGGGGAGGGGGTGGGTGAGATTTACATGGATGAGTACTGGAGGGGAATTATCTCACCTAGAGACAAATTCCTTTGTTTTGATAGGCCCTATTTTTTTTGGAAGGTTTTTTTTATGGTCTTGCTTCCGTGAGGCCTATCGCGTTCCCTATAGGAAGCCTTCCGTTAGGCCTATCGCGCTTGCCGGGTTAACTCATAAACTGCGAAGCTATGCTAGTTCAAACCCTCCCGCCAAGTGAAGGTATTTGGATCTATTCTGACAAAAATCGTCATAGTACCATATATATAATGATTACTTATCCATATGGGCCTATTTTGCTGTTATTATGAACATATGAACATTGAAGAGCAATAAAAGAATTGGGAATAACATTTGGGGAGTGAAAAAGATGTATTATTTTCTAAAAAAAAAATTGTGCTCTGGATCTATTGAAGACGGTCGCAGTGCACCAGAAAAACCTCTATTGAGGACGGTCACTGTTTATGGGGTAAGAAAACTATACTGGCAATTTGAAAGTAGATTATGGGAACCCAAGAAGCGCGATAAGCCTCACGGAAGTATCTGTATAGCCTACGCGATAGATCTCATGGAAGCAAGACTTCAATGTTCACTCTTCAATGTTCATATGTTCATCATATAAGTATAAAAAAATACATATGCAGAAGAAATAATGCTTTATATGGTATATATAACTAAATATGTCAGAACCAAAGGTAATTAATTAGCATACAACAACATTTGTCAACACCCCATTCTCGTTCTCCTCGGGTTAAGGAATTTTGAATTATGAATAGTTTCAAAATCTTTAGAGATGGCAGAAATGAGAGCAATTGGACAAGAGTTGTAGGCTTGAGAGCGGTCACCCTTCTTTGGGACAGGTTGAATGAGAGCAAACTTCCAGCAAGAGGGAAAGATGTTAGAGGAAAGACAGACGAATGAGCTTGCCTGGGCAGGGAGTCAGCATGGACGAACAGTTTTTTAGTACAACAGGAGAAACACCATCCGGACAGTATGCCTTCTTAGTATTAAGCTCAGAGAGGGTAGAAAGTACATCGTTAGAAGATATTATGTTATTAGTCATAAGTAAGAGAAGGAGAGTTGAAAGGGAGGAAAATCACCAGAATCAGCCAAATGGAGTTTCTAGCGAAAGTTTGACCGAAATGTTCAGCTATAACAGAGGAAGACGGTGGTGCTGTTGGAGTGGAAAAGAGGAGGGAAAGATGAGAAAGTAAAATTGTTGGAGAGGTTTTTAGCTACATGCGAGAAATCTTGGTAAGAGCTAAAATTTGAAAGTTCAGAACATTTATTATTGATGAAATAATTTTTGGCGAGTCGAAGAACAGATTTGGCTTGACTCAGGCCATACACATAAAAAGGGCGAGATTCTGGAGTTTGAGAGCAACGATACCTTTTGAATACTTCTGCCTTATTGCAGACAGCAGTAGAACAAGTGTGGGTAAACCAAGATTATTTTTGCATTAGACTGAGAGAAAGAAAATGGAATGTATGCCTTCATACCCGAGAGGATTACCTCTGTATTGTGTTCAGCACACTTTGAGGGTCCCCAGCCACTGAAGCAAAAATTATTCCATACGAATTCAAAGAAGTACTGCTGAAGAGCCTCCCAGTCATCAGCGCGAAATTGCCACAAGCACCGCTGGTTGGGAGGATTACATGGCTGGACTGGGGAGATAGGACAGGTAACATACATAAGGTTGTGACCAGAGTCCAACGGACAAAATAAATTTACAGTGTAAGTAGAAGGATTAGACGATGAAGATGATTCAAGGATGTTGGGCTGATCTCCAAAGCGGTCAGAAATATGAGTAAATTGGTGAACTAACTGTTCTAGGTTATTTAGGATAGAACAAATTTAGGCTTGTTAACCACGTTGGTCAGTGAAATGAGAGGAGTGCCATTAGTCGTGGTGAACATTGACATTTCCTACGATGGAGAATTTTGTGTAATGAGAGATGGATAGAACGTGTTCCACTTTAGAAGTTAGATAGTCAAAGAATTTTGGATAGTCAGTAGAATTAGGGGAGATATATACAGCACATAGATATTTAGTTTGAGAGTGACAAGAAAGCTTAAACCAGAGAGTTGATAAATCACAAGAATCTAAGTTGGGAACATGAGAGAAAGCAAGATTGTTGCTTATATATACGCAACATCCACCTATGGCTTTACATTGAGGATAGAGGCAGTAGTAGGATACATAGAAGATTAAGCTGTCAATAGTCCCAGACAACTGGGTTTTGGTGAGAAAGAGAAGTTCAGGGTTGGCAGAGGAGAGGAGGTGTTCCACAGAGTGGAAGTTAAAGGAAATTCCACGAATGTTGCAGACATTTATAATAAGGGTAGAAAGTAGTGATCCATAGCATTTTAATGGGCCATCAACAGTGGAAGAGATTTAGAAGTAATGTGTACGAATAAAGTGGAAAATTTAAGATGAGACGAAGACAGCCGAGTGGTATTTGAGCTGCAATTTCTGTCACCACCACTTCAAGCTATCTACAGTATATCCCAACTCAGCTGAAAGTATATAACCTATCTATAAGCAAGTCATTATTTTTCATTGGCAAGTGTAAACAAGATCTAACTATCTATTATATAGCCCTAAAGTAGCCCAATATGTTTCAAAGCAAAATAATTCATGATCATTCGACATCGAGATATTCTGTGTTGCTACCCGTACTGTACATCCAGCGAATTACTTCCGTCTAGCGACGTCAAGCTATAATGAATTTCATTGATGTTCTATAAATGTTCACCATATTAACACCTTATTGGCGGCCTAGGCGGTCTATTTGACCGTACCGCACAGCGTTTTTTGTTTAACCCTAAATAGGGTTGTTTACGTGATCATTTTCATGCCTAAATAAGACCCAGAGCGTAAAACAAGTATCTATCCCTGAAATGGCGTAAACAGAGCTTTCCAATGACACCCGAACCATTCTTGTACGACCACTGGTTCTCTTGCAACGATCGTGCAACACGAGTGCAAAAACCCTATAATTAGGTAATTTTCTTACATAATTCCCTGTGTAGCGAGTGAGAGAGGGGGGAAGAAGGTGGGATACAGTTCAGTTGGTCCACGGTGGTCGTGCGGAGAGGTCATAGGGTTACTACGCTCATCCCACCGCTCAGCTCTCTCTCTCAGCAACATTACGTGCTGAAAATGGCGGTCGACAGATGTCGTGCACCGCCACATAGTCCAAATCTATTTCACTCGACATATGTCGCGCGCCGCCAGTTAAGGGTTAAGTAAAGAATTCAGAAATGTTATCTATCTAAATTAATAAATCAGTTTGTGTGTCTGTTTGTCTGTGTGTTCTTAATAGGTGGCTGCAGTTTTGGACCTGGGGAGCTGAAACATTGCATGTGGGTGTCAATTGACCTGGGTCAAGTCATAGAGGGGGCGAGGCCACGATCGGAGGTCGTTTCGAGGCCGAAATTGAAAACAAAAATGAAAAAAATTGCCGTTTTGGGCAGAGGGAGGCCTCCGATCGAAAAGGTGTATGGACCAAAATTTGTTAGAAGCCTCCCAAAATGGGGGCACGGATGAGGTCAGATCCAAAATCGGAGGTAATTTAGCGGCCGAAATCGAGGTCGCCATTTAATGAGGCACAGGGAGGTCGAGGCCGGTGATTATGGTAGTAGTAGTATTGTGATGATTGTGGTAGTAGTGATTGATGATGGTGATTATGGTAGTAGTAGTGGCGGTAGTACCCGGGCAACGCCGGGTACCCCTGCTAGTCAATTTCTAAAGGTTATTTTAGACACTATACCATATTTTTAAAATTACATTATGCAGGTTTTTGTGTCTGCGGACATTCTAGTGACTTTTCAATGCTATTCTAGCATATAGTTGTGCTTTTGTTGGTCCTGTATTGCATTATAATTGTTGTCCTCTCATTCTCCGCAAGACTTCATGCATGGAATAGTTTATTGAATTTAGTGATACTTAAATATTATATTTGGCTGGTTTTAGTTGGCTGATAATTAAGAAGCAGTAATGATGGACGATGGGAGTACTGTATGAAAACACTTCTCGGATATCACATACACCGACTGGATGTTTTCTGCCGAAGCCCTATAGGCAATCCAGTGCCTGGACGGTGGTTGTGACAGATAGCGCAGCTGATGAACTATTGATGCGGTGGTCACACCTTATAATTCGGGCACTGTAGAGAGATTATGAAGCGTTTAACTGTTTATTGTGGCTGCCAATTGAGGACTGTATACATGAAGGATCTGTGGGAGTTAAAAGGGTAAAGACTATCCTAATTAACCCTCTGACTTTTATATACACTTCCTAATCTGAATAGAATCGTCTAATGAAAGCCAGAAGAAACTGTCAAAATGTGACATAGTCCTGAGGGGCTTACCCATTATCAAGGAAATGGGTGCAAGGATTGCTCACAAGGTGATACAAGCATGAAACTTCCCGGAAATGTTCACAAGGACCTACTTTACAATTTCAGAGCAGGAGCCACTGAGATTTCTGTATTGCATAGCAACGGTTGCTAGGCAAAGCATTTTCCTTAGCAACCGGCAGCAACGATGCAGTTTCTGAACTACTATGAAGTGTTATGACTTTGTACTTTTATTTATTTTCCTATATTCACTCCTAAAATGGTTCAAAAGATGTATAAAAGCATATATATCTATATAATAGAGTGAATGTCAGCACACAACCAGGGCACACTGGTGACATCACTGCTGTGTAACTCAGCATGGGGTTCAGTGCCAGCTGATCTAGATATACTAGTACTTTAATAAGTACTAGTATATCTAGATCAGTGTCCCAAATGCTATCTAACAGCCCCAAATCCACTAGCTACTAAACTGTAGTTTGTAGTTGGTAGATGTAGTTAGATAGCCGCGCCTGAATTGACAGGATGTGCCAGCGCGGGAGAGCCGAGCCAAGGGTAACGGGGCTTAAGAATTACCCGGAAGGTGTACAGATCGCACGGGACTTAAATGGCACTGGATGAACGATCGGGCTAGGTGTAGGGAAACTGAACCTAGTTGTATCCCATAAAGGAATGTGTGCAACAGATGTATTTGATAAAGGTGGTAAAAGGATAAACCCTCGGCCTTAATCATATTTAGTTTCCAGTTTCAGCAAGTTTGATATATTTGATCTGCGCACAGTGATAGTCAAGACGTACTGAATATTCACAGAAATGGCCAGTGCCTCATCTTCATCTGTTCAAGCAACTGATTGGACTATCTGTGTTTTTTGTCAACTGGACACCAAAGAGTCTCACATATCACCAACTGACAGAGGCTATGAAACCATAGTAGACAACATCACACAGTTTAGTAACCTTGACTCAATGCCAATCAAAATCAATCTGGCACGACTTGACCATGGGAATGGTATTCAATTAACATTGAAAGAACAAAATGCAAAGTGGCACAAATCTTGTTATCAGAAGTTTTCACATACCAAACTGGAACGCGCAAAACGAAAGCACAAGTCTGAGGAAGATGGGACTGCTTCAAAACGAATTTTCACACGTAGCACTAGCAGTAGTGGTGATACTGCCTCAAGTGGAACAGTTGGCAGCAATTGTCCCAAATGCTTCTTTTGTTCCCAGCAGCAAACAAAGGAGAATCTCCGCGAAGTCTGTACATTTCAACTAGATTTTCGTGTGAGGAAATGCGCACATGATCTACAAGATGAAAATCTTCTTGCAAAATTAAGTGCAGGAGACCTTATTGCCCAGGAGGCAAAGTATCATGCAAACTGCCTTACAAACCTGTACAATAGAGCACGTGCAAAGGTATCACAGGATCAGGATGCCTCAGATGACCAGACATGTAAAGGAATTGCTTTGGCTCAGCTGATTTCCTACATTGAGGAGAAGAGGCAAGATGAGGATGTGAAGGTGTTCAGACTTGCAGATCTTGTGAAGCTCTACACTGACAGGCTATATCAACTTGGAGTGGATGTTACTGCACGAGTAAACAGTAAGCATCTGAAAGACCGCATTCTCATGCATCTCCCAAGGATGAAAGCTTACAAAGAAGGACGAGATGTGTTCATGGCTTGTGAAGAAGATGTTGGCTCTATTCTCTGAGAAGGATACCAGACTGATCGAGACGAGCAGAGTGTCATGATGACCCAAATTGCTGAAATGATCCGACAGGACATCTTCGCACACAAAATAACATTCTCTGGATCGTTTGGCCATAACAGCCAAGTGGAGTCTGTTCCACAGTCCCTTTTGTCACTGGTCAGCATGCTTATCAATGGTTCAAACATCACAGATCAAACATCCAACACAACTATCAGCCAACCAATACTATCCATTGCTCAGCTGTTGGTGTACAACAGCATCAAGAGACGCAGGGATTCTGTGAGAAATCCACAAGTATATCACAGCAAAGATCGTGAAACGCCACTACCCGTCTATGTAGGTCTTAAGGCTCATGCACTAACCAGAGATAGAAAGTTGATTGAGAGTCTATATACTCTTGGTATGTCGGCATCATACAACCGCACAATGGACTTGATCACATCATTGGGTAATAACGTCTGTGACTATTACCATCAGATTGGCACAGTCTGTCCTCCTCAACTTCGCAAAGGGCATTTCATCACCAGTGCTGCAGACAACATCGACCACAACCCTAGCTCTGCGACATCTACAAGTTCATTCCATGGCACCAGCTTGTCCTTGTTCCAGAATCTCACTCCGCGAGATGTCTGTGAAGATGAAGACAATGGCCAAGGATTCACTAATTCAATAACTCAAGAGAGGGGGTTGAGGAAAATGAGCGACTTGCCCCTTTCGTACACTGAACTGAAACCAACACGGTTGCCAAAAAATGACGTCTTTGTCCCACCCATCCCTGCAGACCTGGCTTCTTCCAACACCCCTTTGACCAAGGACATGGACAAGGAATATGACTGGCTGAGTCATGTTGAGAAAAATCATGCAGATGACATATCAGCAGAGGCGACTTTGTCTTGGGCAGCATACCATGCCAGCAGAGTGCCAGACCCAGACATTCTGCCATCTGTGAATGCCATGATGCCTCTCTTTGTTGAGGAAGCCAGCTCACCATCTATGCTTCGGCATTGCATGGAAGTGGTGAAGTCAGCAGTTCATCACCTCAACCCTGGCCAGACTCCAGTGATTAGTGGGGACCAACCTCTGTATGCTACACTGAAGAAGCTGCAATGGAATATGTCCGAACTGTATGGTGAGGACAAGTTTGTAATGCTTATGGGGGGTCTACACACTGAAATGACAGGCTTGAAAGTTTTGGGTCATTGGCTTGATGGAAGTGGTTGGGTGGAAGTTCTCCAGGAAGCTGATGTTGCCACACCAGGCATGCTGAGTCCTTCCTGAAGTAATCCCATGTGACTCGAACCCGTCATGCTCACCAAGTCACTGCATGTGCATTGTACATCCTTCTCAAGAAGGCTTATGATGGATATGTTGCAAAGAATTCCGAAGAATCCACAGACACTTTCAGCTCATGGTGTGAACGGCGAAAAGCTGAAAGTCCTCAGTTCATGTACTGGCATACGAGTCTAGAGCTGGAACTTCTCTTGTTCATATTTGTGCGATCACTACGTACTGGTGACTTTGATTTGTATGTGGATACATTGAAGAAATTAACACCTTGGTTCTTCAGTCTCAACCACACCCACTACGCACGTTGGATGTCCGTACATGTGCGTACCATGAACAGTCTATCTCACACTCATCCAGATGTTGCCAAAGAATTTCAGCAAGGCAAGTTTGTTGTGGCAAAATCCCAGAGAAAATTCTCCCTCATTGCTGTCGATCACTGCCATGAACAAAACAATGGAGTAATGAAGGATGAAGGCGGAATCATCGGGCTTACCCAGGATGCAAACTCCCTCTTGAGATGGGCAGTGGCAGGACCAGAACTTGTCAGAGCAATTTCTGAGTTTGAAGTGACCATGGTAGGGAAACAACAAAGTTCTGGGCAAAGAAACCATCATGAACAAACCCGGTCAACCCAGAAGTTGTTTGCTGGACAGGTTCAGGCGGTAGTTAGTGTAATGGAGGACATGGGGAGCCCATTTGAGGAGGAAGGGCAGGACCTTCTCAGACTCCATACAAAGGACATCATGGATGAGCAGTCAGTCGAGTGTCTAACCACTCTCGCATCAAAGGGTCAGGAGCAGTATGCAACATTTGTGGAAGAGCGGCTCAGAACAAATACTAAGCCAATCACAGCAACAATTACCAGGAACAAGGTGGTACTGTTCAATGTCCAAGGCAAACGATCAAACAAATCAGGGGACAAAGTCAGTCTCCTCAAAAGTGAATCTTCGCTGTTTGCAAGTCTGTATGTTGCATGTCAGACAAGGAAAGGTGACTTGAACAATTTCTTCAATCATGAAAACCTCCCATTTCCTCCATCTCTGTCTGCCTATGGGCAGCTACGTCCAGGGAAGAAGTCTGATCTCATAGAATGTCTTGAAAAGAAAGTAGGGTCATCAATGATGGGACACCAGAGACTGAAGTGCGAATCATGGATGGTGCGGCACTTGTTCACTTTCTTAGACCTGAGGGCTGCAAGACATTTGGAGACTATGCTGCCAAGGTCTTTCTTCCATACATAAACAATGCTCAAAGTCAGGCTCTGAGAGTGGATGTTGTCTGGGACCAGTACTTCGATAACAGCCTCAAGTCACAGACAAGAGAACAACGTGTCACTGGTCCTATTCAGCGCAGACGAGTTGGGGCGTCTAGCCCAACACCAAAGAACTGGCAGCAGTTCCTTCGCTTGGCCAACAACAAGACAGACCTGTTTACATTCCTGAACAAGGAACTGCTGGAAAATGCATCAGGAGACCAGACTCTCATTGTTACTGATGGTGCCAATGTGCTATTCTTACCTACACGAGACACCAGCAACATTGCTCCCTGCAACCATGAGGAGGCAGACTCGAGGATCATGGTGCATTATCAGTGATGCTGTTATGCAGGGCTTCCACAAGATCCTTGTTCGAACTTTGGACACTGACGTGGTAGTATTGGCAGTGGCAGTCGTACAGGCAGCTGGCTCAGAGACAGCAGATAGAACTCTGGATTGCCTTTGGTTGTGGAAAGGACTTTAGGTACATCCCAGCTCATGAAATATGTGCTTCACTTGGCACAGAAAGATCCTTGGCACTGCCTGTGTTCCATGCTTATACAGGTTGTGATACCGTGTCCCATCTGGTCCAGGTGGGAAAGAAGACTGCATGGAAAGTGTGGGAGGCACATGATGAATTTACTGCGACATTCTATGAGGTGCACAATGCACCTGAACAAATTGGTGAAGCTACTGAGGCTTCTCTGGAGTACTTCACCATTCGACTCTATGACAGGACAGCAACTTCTCGTTCCATCAGTGAAGTCAGAAAGAATCTGTTCATCCACAAAGGATGTCAGATATCATGTCTACCTCCAACCAAGGCTGCTCTACAGCAACACATGAAGAGGGCAGTACTACAAGGTGGGCACCACTGGGGCTGCACCACGGTGTCAGAACGACAGTTGCCCTCTCCAAGTGAGTGAGGATGGACTTGCCCAGAAAAGTGGAGGCCTCTGTGGTCTAACTTGCCCGAAGCCAGTGCAACCTGCCCAGAACTACTGAAGTGTTCTTGCCGAGGAGGATGCACAGACTGCAAATGTGTTGATGCGCATCTAAAATGCACAGCCTACTGCAAATGCAAAAGTGACTGTGACAACAGTGTCTGAAGCTTTAGGAGTGGCATTTTTATAGCCTGACTTACCCTAAATTGGATTTTATGCCACATAATTCTTGTATATGATCTCCAAATGCAATGCTACATGTTTTTTAGAACAAGGAGTTGAGAAAAAACCATAGCACCTGACAGTTTTCCAGAAACTTCATTGTTGCTGCCGGTTGCTAAGGAAAATTATTTGCCTAGCAACCGTTGCTATGCAACACTGAAATCTCGGTGGCTCCTGCCCTGAAATTGTAAAATAGGTCTTTGTGAACTATTGTGGAAAGTTTTATGCTTGTATCACCTTGTGAGCAATTCTTGTCCAATTTAGTACCGATTGCCCTCACTGCGCGCACAGGGTGTAGTGAACACCACAGTTCTGGGTGGCAATATTAGGCTCCATTCCTGCCTATAATCGTCATTTTACGATAAATATCGTTATTACTTGTTCATATGCGCCTATTTTACCTTTAATATGAAGATAGTAACCTGTAACAACAATAAAACAAGTGGGAATATAATTTTTCTGGTCAAAATCGCGAAATACTAGCGGGCTGTTCATTCATCAAGTGTGAGCAAGCTGGCCTCACACCCTCCTCTCTCTAAGCCTGGAGAGTGACTGAGGCCTCACTCTTTTTTTCCCACGCATAGACACACACACATGACCACAACCTGCAACCGGCTTGCAGATGTTAGCACGAAAATATACCAGTGAATAAGGGAATAACAGGGAAAATAGGTGATCATTGAAGGGGGGGGGGGAAAGGAGGGGATGTGGAGGAGTGATATGAGGTATGGAGGAAAACAAAAATGTTTTAAGTACTACTGGAGCTTTTTAAAATGATTTTTTTTTAGGCCTTCCCTCTTAAGAGCTTTCTCGTCATTGCCCAGTAAAACCTCTTAAGAGTGTTCTCGCCCATTCCCGTGTTTTAAGACTGTCATGTCACTAACCCATATAGTAGCCTTTGCTCACCTTCACCTTAACCCTTTTAGGATACAGTGATGCGTTTCTCTATTTTATGATGGCTATCATTTGGCGATTTTATTCAGTCTAGAAAAAATCTCTAGGAATATAAGGGATCAAAATCAACTCAGTTATGTCTCTGACACACTCAATACAACTAAAAAAAACTCGGCTCCACTGAAAAGCTAGATGTAGTATTGAAACTCGTCAAAATCCACAATAGGTTACTAGGATAATGAAAACCACTTCAATTTACTAAATATTGGAACTACGTTCGGTTAACAAATTGACTCTGAATGTCTGTGGATGACGGTTTTTAAATATAACCCCAAACAATATACGGTACATTTACTGCTAATGGACCACTTCACATTTACATATTGTGTGTTCCACTCATGCATGTGATATGAGGCTTTAATTGAGGCACATATGGTTTTTGACCTGATTAAAACAGTTACATTTGTTTAACAATACCATCCAAGAATAACAGGTAGAATCAGTAATGATCATAATTAGCATTGTTGGACCCATAAAATATTTCTGGATTGTCCGCGAAGGCCCATATCTAGGCATCAATCAAACGAATCGGACACAAAAACTACAGAAATACGATTCCCGTGAAACCATCAATTGACCACTTGCGAGTTTTAGGCAATACAGAAGTTTGAGCCGTAAACATCGATATTAAACAACATAAATGCTATATTGATGAAGGTTTTTGATGAAATTGGGTATTATGTTTGTATAAAATAAAAATGTACTTCAACCATATTTTTCTGGTATTTCTGTTGATTATCGATGTCTACAGCTTCAACTTCCTTATAGCCTGAAACTTGCAAATGGTCATTTCCAAACTCTCTTTCCCCTGCACATTCCCGCTACACCTGCCATTCTTCTCTCCCCTGCGGCTGCTCTCACAAAGCCAGTGTTTAGCTGTAGCTAGGGGTATAAACAAACATTGGAAAGGGAAATTGAAAGGCAGAATTTGATGAGAGGGAAACAACATATAAAGACAGTGAATGGGGAGAGGGCAAAGTAGTAGAGGGAAAGACAGATGGTGAAGATAGATAGGTAGATAGATACATAGATAGATAGATACATACATACATACTCATATTCAAATAAAGACCGAGTGCTCCACACGAAGCGCGGTTCCGGTTTCACGTTCTAATGGCGGTGCTCCAGGCAGCCCTGTTAAGAGCTGCTTCACTTATTAGGTTCTTTGATTTAAGATCAGACTGCAAAGTCCGATCCCACGTCTTTCTTGGTCCGCCCCTTGGTGCAGCTCCCTCCAAATTCATGGACTTGCATCTTTTCACCCAGCACGGCTCATCCATCCTCTCTATATGTCCAAACCTTCCAAAACCTGGTAGAACGCATCTCATCACTGATACTCTTGATGCCTAACCTTCTCCTTAGCTTTTCATTTGATATCCTATCTTGCAGTTTGGCACCACACATCCATTTCACCATTCTCATCTCATTGCGTTCCGTTCTGTTGGTATCGTCCACTTTGACAGGCCACGTTTCTGAAGCATATATCATTGCACTTCCAATGCATGAAGCATACACCTTTCCCTTCAAGGGGAGAGGGAGTCTTCTCATGGTGAGTAGTGGCAAGAGTTCTCTAAACCTTCCCCAGCCGCATTCAATTCTGGCGATAGTGGCGGCCTTGATCCCACCACCGGCAGAGATGGTATCTCCCAAACAGCAAAACTTGTCCACCATCTCCAGTGCCTCATTGCCAAAGTTAACAGTCTCAAGCCGGTCAATGAATACAAGCTCACCTTTGCTTATTATGAATAAAAATTTCTCAATTTAGTAGTTCTTCCTTGATAGAGGTCCCTTTATTCTAGTGCAGTGCTTCTTCCCGTGAAGTATCCAGCTGCGGCACACGCTACACAGTATTAAGTTTGCGCCCACCCCTTTTCTGTATACTGCGCATGGGTATGCCCCACATTTTTCTACCTTTACTAGCCCTAATCCACATATATATATATATATATATATATATATATATATATATATATATATATATAAATATAAAATAAATCTACCAAAAAAACGAGACAGAGATAGGGGCGAGGGAACGCGTTCGTGGTCCCGGACCCTAAGAATAGGAGCTTTGAATGTGCGTGGATGTAGTACTAATGAGAAGCGAGATGATATTGGAAGGTTATTTGAAAGAAGGATGTATGATGTCCTAGCACTGAATGAAACAAAGATGAAAGGAGAGGGAGAAGTGGATTTTGGAAACGTGATAGGTAGAAAGTCTGGAGTAGACGAGGGAGTCAGGGGGAAAGAAGGAGTGGCTATTATTGTGAAGGAGGAGTTGAGAGAGTTTATAAAAGAGTGGAAAGAGGTGTCATCAAGGCTAATGTGGGTGAGAATGCGGTTTAAGGGTGAAAGGTGGGTTTTTGTAAGTGCGTATGGACCAGGAAGTGAAAGAGAGTTAGACGAGGTAGAGGGTTTCTGAGAGGATTTGAGAGATTGTCTACAAGGGTTTGATGAAAATGAAAATGTTATAGTTTTAGGGGACCTAAATGCTAGGGTAGGAAATGAGCCTGTTGAGGGAGTCATCGGTAGTTTTGGTGTGGATGGTGTAAACGAGAGTGGAGAAAGACTGAAAAATGTATGTGAAGAGTGTAGATTGAGTGTAGGTAATACGTTCTTCAAAAAAAGGCGTATACACAAGTACACCTGGCATAGACTTGTGAGGGGAGAGATTGTAGAGAGGGCATTGATGGATTATGTGCTGGTGACAAGGGAAAGATTGTGTAGACTGCTGGATGTGAATGTGATGAGAGGTGAGGCGGAGGGTATGTCAGATCATTACCTGGTGGAGGGAAAGCTAAGAGTTAAGAGTTACAGGAGAATAAGAGACAAGCGTGAAGTAAGAGAGGTAATAACAGTTAGTGAGTTAGAGAAGAGTGAAAAAAAGAGGGAGTACAAGGAAAGACTAAATGAAAAGTGGATGGAAGTGAGAGAGATGGAAGAGAGAGAAGTAGAGGTTGAATGGCAACAGTTTAAGGAAGGAGTGAAAGCAAGTGCAGAGGTAGTATGCGGCAAAAGGAAAGTAGGAGGCAGAGGTATCAGGAAGGGAAGCGAGTGGTGGAATGATACGGTGAGAAAGGCAGTTGAGGAGAAGAGACAGTGTTTTGAGAGGGTTTTACAGGATGGTAGTGTTGAGGTATGGGAGAGGTACAAGGAGAAAAGGAGAGAGGCAAAACGGAAAATTAGAGAAGCGAAAAAAGATGCAAACGAAAGGTGGGGCCAAAGGCTGAGTGAGAATTTTGAAGAACGAAAGAAGATGTTCTGGAAGGAGGTAAATAAAGTAAGGAAAGGAGGACAAAAGAGGGAAGAGTCAGTGAAAGATGAAAATGGAGAATTACTAGTGGAACCAGTTGAAGTGAGGAAAAGATATGCCGAGTATTTTGAATCTTTGTTAAATACAAGAGATGGAAGAGAAGCAGTGATTGAAGCACAGGTGGATGGAGATAGGTTACCCAGGCCACCCAGGTGGCAGGGAATGAATGAAAGGATTGAGGAAAATGAGGTGAAAGAAGCAGTGAAACAAATGAGAGCGGGAAAAGCAGAAGGTTTGGATGGTATTGCTGTGGAGTGTATAAAGAAGGGTGGAGATGTGATAATAGATTGGTTGGTGAGACTTTTCAATGTGTGCTTTGCTGTGTCAATGGTACCAATAGACTGGAAGAGTGCATGTATTGTGCCGTTGTACAGGGGGGAAGGCAGGAGATCGGAGTGTTCAAGTTATAGAGGTATTAGTTTATTGTCAGTGGTTGGAAAGCTGTATGGCAGGGTGTTGATAGAGAGGATAATAAAGTGTACGGAAGTTGCAATAGGAGAAGAACAGTGCGGTTTTAGGAGGGGAAGAGGGTGCGTGGATCAGATGTTTGCAGTAAGACAGTTATGCGAGAAGTATTTAGAGAAGCATAAGGAGATATTTTGGGCTTTTATGGACTTGGAAAAAGCGTATGATCGTGTGGACCGTGAAGCAATGTGGAAGGTGTTAAGGATTTATGAAATAGGAGGAAATTTGTTAGAAGCAGTTAAGAGTTTTTATGAAGGGAGCAGAGCATGTGTGAGAGTAGGAAATGGTAAGTTGAGTGAATGGTTTGAGGTAAAGGTAGGTTTGCGACAGGGTTGTGTAATGTCACCATGGCTGTTTAATATGTTTATGGATGGTGTGGTGAGGGAGGTGAAAAGGAGAACTATGGGAAGAGGGTTGGGTTTAGTAGGAAAGAATGGTAGAGATTGGGAGTTGAATCAGTTGCTGTTCGCTGATGACACAGCATTGGTGGCGGATTCTGATGAGAAACTGCAGCGGGTAGTCAAAGAGTTTGGTGTGGTTTGTGGAAGGAGGAAACTGAAGGTGAACGTCAATAAAAGTAAAGTAATGGTGTGTAATAGGGGAGAGCATAGGGTGAATCTAGATGTGAGGCTGGATGGGGAAATATTGGAACAAGTAGAGTGTTTTAAATATCTAGGAGGAACGATAAGCAGGAGTGGAGGTATGGAAGTGGAGGTAAAACAGAGAGTGTGTGAAGGAAGGAAGGTTTTCGGAGCAATGGGAAGTATGTGGAAGACGAAAAATCTCGGAGTGAAAGTAAAAAGTGCACTGTATCAAGGAATTGTTGTGCCAACAGTGATGTATGGGGCTGAGACATGGGCTCTGAAGAAAAAGGAGAAAAGAGGGCTGGATGTGATGGAGATGAGCTGCTTGAGGAGTATGTGTGGAGTTACTCGTAGAGACAGATTGAGGAATGAAGAGATACGTAGGAGAGTGGGGCAGCAAGAACATTTGTCAGCCAGAGTGGACAGAAGGGTGCTGAGCTGGTATGGTCATGTTGAACGAATGGGAGATGAAAGGCTTACAAAGAGAATATGTGAGTCAGGTACAAGGGGAGATAGAAGGGCAGGAAGACCCCCATTGAGATGGAGAGACTGTGAAAGAAAGGCTTTGGATGATAGAGGAATGACTATAGATCAGGCAGGGGAAGTGGTGGTAGACAGGAGTGAATGGAGAATGCTTGTGAATAGTTGAGTGAACACGTGGTCATTTGGAGTAAGGGGTCGGGCGCAAGTTGGACTAGATAATAGTCCATCAGGCGCCTGGCCCGGGGAGACGATTAATATGAAGGGTGAGCCTGGAAGTGTGGTGGGAGGGCTTGTGGCTTTGGCTCCGCTGCATGTCTGCCTGCCGAGATCGGAACCTCTCCGGGTGGTCAGGGGCCGGGGGAGTGCTGGAGCGACCTTGGTAACCCTGGTCTCTGGGTCTTCTCCTGGGTGACCTGGATGTGTGAGAGTTTGTGTTTTTTATCTGTGTTTATTTTTTGTTTTATGTTGTTTTTGTGTTTTCCCTGTTCTTGCTCTGTCTTGAGTCGGCTACCCCCAAAATGGGGATTGGGCCTGAGCATATAGATAGATAGATAGATAGATATATATATATATATATATTATATATATATATATATATATATAAAACTTATGTATATATATATATATATATATATATATATATATATATATATATATATATATATATATATATATATATATATATATATATATATATATATATTATATATATACATATATATATATATATATATATATATATATATATATATATATATAATATATATATATATATATATATACATTATATATATATATATATAATATATAATATATACTGTATATAGGCCGAGAGAGAGAGAGAGAGAGAGAGAGAGAGAGAGAGAGAGAGAGAGAGAGAGAGAAGAACAAAATAGCAACAAAATATGAGAAGGTATTGTAAGCTAGAGAGTGTGACAGCTTGTAAGAGAAGGTTGTGTATGCATAGCAGTTTGCCCTCATTCAATCTGTCCCATGCAATCACTCCAAAACTCATGCACGCTTATCTTCTGATTTGCCATCTATTTGTGTTTGGGACAGATACAATAGAGTTACTTTCAATGCTTCCAAAATTCAATTTCTTCACCTATCTACCTGTCACAGTCTTCCACACGACTATCATTTACCCTTCAACAACACACAGATCAACCCTTCATCTTCTATCAATGTTCGTGGTGTCTGCTCTTCATACACACACACACACATACCTTGGACATTTCCCTTTGTGAAAGAGGCAACCTCTAATGTTTATGATATACGTTAGTTTGTGAAGAGAACTCCATCCAATACTTGCTCTTAGCTTAATATATTTAAACCTTAAAAAGTCGAGGATGCGTTTCTTTCTTATACTCTGGCCATTTAAATAAATAGTTTATTCAGTTTAGGAAGGGTTTGTGTCAGAGGGTTAATTGATGTAGACTTTAACAATTTGATTTCTAGGTCAAATCGTCTAATATTAGCCAAAATATATACAGTATAGTGAGAAGAGTAGCAGATGCTTTATGAACTAATTCAAAAAGATATATTCATTTTGTTTAACAATGCCATCTATGACCAACCGCTAGAAACAGTATGGATTATAAATTACATTGATGGGCCCATAACATATTTTTGGATAGTTAAAAAAATGGCACAAATTTGTCAACCAATCTAAAGAATCGGACACAAATCTGGGGTCATATGAGCCCTTTGAAGCCACCAATTGACCACTTGCGAGATTCAGGCTATATGGAAGTGTGAGCGGTAATCATCGATATTAACGCCTTACGAGCGGGCCCGTCAGTAACTTCTACTACCCGCCAAGCGAGTGGTTTTACCCTAAACGACCTTGTTTTCGTGCTCTTTTTCATGCATAAACAAGAGCCAGAGCGTAATACAATTATGTATCCCTGAAAGGGCGATAATTGAGCTTTCCAATGACACCAGAACCATCCTTCTACGACCACGCGTTCTCTTGCAACGATCGTGCAAGACTAAGGAAAAATCCCTAAAATACGGTAATTTCCTTACATAATTCCCTGTGTAGCGAGGCAGTGAGTGTGGGTGTGTGTGGAGGTGGGCCCAGTGCTGGTGCGGGAGCCGTGCCGAACGATCAGAGCCGACCTGCGCTCCTCCTACCGCTCGTCTCTCTCTCAGAGCCAAATATTGCTCAAAATTGCACACTGCCTTAAGTTGGTCCCCGCCACATAGTCCTTTCTTCTCTAGACCGACTTAAGTCCGGCGCCGCCAGACAAGGGTTAAACATAAATGCGATAATAGTGTAAGTTGTTGGTGGAGACTATCTATCTATCTATCTATTGCCTGACGCTGTGATCCCCGAAGGGGTGGCCACGAACGAACCGCCCCCATGCACCTCTGTCCCCATTCAGTCGACGCCCCTCCCCCCAACCAGCACCGCCTTCGTTCATGTAGTTCCTCACTCCATCCTTCCACCTCATATTCGGTCTACCTCTCCCCCTCTGTCCCTCCACCTCGCTCTCGTACACCCTCTTAGTCATTCTCTCGCTTTCCATACGTTCCATATGGCCGAACCATCTCAAGTTGTTCCTTTTCACACTTTCCAGCACATCTACCTCCACACCACACCTCCTTCTTACTTCCTCATTAGTCTGTCTATCCCTCCATGTAACTCCGCACGCACTCCTTAAGTAATTCATTTCCACTGCTCTCACTCTTGGTCTGAGTCTCTCAACCAACGTCCATGCTTCGCTTCCGTAAGTCAGTGTCGGGATTACCACACTGTCATGCAAGGACTTCTTCACTTCCATACTGACCACCCTATTTCTTGTTACTGCTTTTAGCATTCCTACAACCCTCTTCCCCTGTTGTACCCTCTCCCGCACCTCTTCATCCATAGTCCCATCTTTACTCAACACACTGCCCAGATACTTAAAAGAGTTGACGATCTCCATAGCCTGACCGTTCAGCTTCACCTCACACTCTGTGACTTCACCCCTTTCGAAGACCATAACCTTGCTCTTCCCCGTATTTACCTTCAAATTCCGTTTTTCGCACACTGTTCCAAACTCATTTACCAGACCCTGCAACTCCCATTCATTATCACTCATCAGAACTGTATCATCCGCAAACAGCAGTATAGGTAGCTTCCACTCAATTCCCTCCCTTTTCAGCGATACACCAACATTCACTGCTCTTGATAGTATTTCTTTCATGACTCCATCCATATATACAGTAAACAACCACGGGGACATCACACACCCCTGTTTCAAACCAACATTCAGGTCAAAGAACTCGCTCTGCTCACTCTCCACACGTACTGCCGCCTTTGCACCCTCATACATGCTCTTCACTGCTTTCAGCAACTTGCCCTCTACTCCGTATATTCTAAGTACTTTCCACAAACCTTCTCTATCCACTCTGTCATAGGCCTTCTCCAAGTCCATAAAGGCAACATACACCTTTTGTTTCTTCTCCAGATACTTCTCCACAACACAATTCAGGGTAAAAATCTGATCTACACATCCTCTTCCCTTCCTAAAACCTCCCTGCTCGTCGCCTATCCATTTCTCCGTTCTCACTCTCACTCTCTCAATCACTACCCTACTGTATACCTTCCCTACTACGCTTAGAAGACATATTCCTCGGTGGTTACCACACACTCCTCTTTCCCCTTTGCCCTTATATAGGGGGACTATTATGCCAGTCTTCCAGTCATCGGGTGCACTCCCCTTCTCCCATGCTAGTTTGCACATTTTCCATACCCATTCTATCACTATCTCACCACCATACCTCAACATTTCCCCACACACTCCATCTGTTCCTGGTGCTTTCCCCGACTTCACTCTTTTCATGGCTTCCCACACTTCTGACCTCCTGATCCCCACCTCCTCCTCCACTACTTCTCTTCTTCTCCCTCCCATACCATATCCAGCTATGTTTGCTGGCTCTTCATTCCTTTCATTTAGCAACTCACTGAAGTACTCCCTCCATCTTTCGACTCTCTCTTGCTTCTCGGCTAGCATTCTCCCATTCTTATCTTTCACACCCTTACTGGCATTTGGTGGAGACAAATAATGTTAAATTGTGTATTATGTTTTTATAAATGTACTACGACCGTATTTTGGTTGTTAGTTCTGCTAACTATCGATGTTTTACCTGTAACATCCCTAAAGCCTGATACTCGCAAGTTGTCAATTCCCAACTCTCTTTCTCCGGCACATTCCCGCTACCCCAGCCATTCTTCCTCTACCTCCTCTGCGGCTGCTAGTGTTTAGCCTTACCGAAGGGGGTAAACAAACAAACATCGGAAATAGGATCACAGAGGAAGAGAAAGAGGGAGAGGCAGATTTTGATGAGAGGGTAGCAACATTAAACGCCAGTGAATGGAGGGACGGATAATGTAGTAGAGGGAGAGATGAAGGGAGAAGATAAATAGCTAGCAGCTAGATAGATAGATAGATGCATAGATTGATACAATGATAGATGGAAAGAGAGAGAGTGGGAGGGAGAAAGACAAAATAGTCAACACATATATGTAGGTAATGTAAACAGAGAGAGCGAGTGTGTGTGTTACATGGAATTACAAGGAATATTTCGTATCTCAAAGGCATTGCAGTTCATTCCAGAGAGATACTCTAATTGGAGAGGTAATGTATAGTACAATACACTCATTGCAGTGCAAGCAAAATAGTATTGTAATGAAGACTATACAAATTGCAGCAATACATGCCAGCCCATTACCTGCCCGACCCAGCTCATTACCTGCCCGACCCAGCTACTGGAAGGATGTGTTCTTAGTGACCTCTAGTGAGTTTACCTCTTAGTGTGGTGACTTAGTGAAATGGCTGGTGTTAACGAGAGTGCTACCTCTTCCCATATTCTCCAGCTTTGTCTTGCTTTGCAAGAAAAGTTGGAGAATGTGGAGAGAGAGGTTCAATCTTTTAACACCTTACGAGCGGCCTATGCGGTTTATTTATGTGTACCGCCCAGCGGGGTGTTTTTAGCCAAAATAGGGCTGTTTACGTGATCATTTTCATGCCTAAATAAGACCCAGAACGTAAAACAAGTACCTATCCCTGAAAAGGCATAAACAGAGCTTTCGAATGACACCATAACGATCCTTGTATGATGGATAGTTTTCTTGCAATAACCGTGCAACGCGAGTGCAAAAAGCAGGTAATTCGGTACTTTCGGTACATAATTGAGTATGTAGCGAGTGAGAGAGGGAGGAGGGAGCTGAGATTTGTGTCAGTAGGTTCGCCGCGGTGGTCTGGAGCAGTCATACGCTCGCTAGTCTCCTGCCACCACTTGTCTCTCTCTCTCAGCCACATTACGTGCTGAAATTGCCACTCGAGTTATGTCGAGCGCCGCCACATAGTCCAGCTTTATTTAACTCGACTTATGTTGCTCGCCGCTAAATAAGGGTTAAAGACGAAAACCTTGCCTTGAAGATAACTATGGCGGAGAAGAAGAGTGACGCTAGTATTCCTAGGGTTCGTGAAACTCCCTGGAAAGTGCAAGGGCATGCAAGCTAACAAGGCAGCCACTCAAGACCAGCAACAAGTTCATCACCTTACCTGATGAGTGTGATGGCGAACAAGTCAAGGATAGCGAGGCTAAGAGTAATAGCGAGACTAGGAGTGTTTCCAGGGGCGAGGAAAACACGAGAAGGGAGGTACGGAGACTCCAAATAAAGGTAAGTGTAAGCTTATCGATGTTGCGGGAGACTCTGGGGTTAGGAATTTAGGTTAAAATCTCTCCACCAAAGTTACGAAGCTCGAGTGTCTCCCCGGGACAGGTATAGGTAGAGTTTGTAAGAGATTAGAGGACGTCATTGACGACTTTGGAGATACACCCATAGTCATACTTAGTGAAGGTAGCAATGATGTGGGCAAGCTAACCAGTGTTGAACTGCGTAAGTTGTATAGGGTAGCCTGGGATAAGATTAGGATGAAGGGTGCGATTCCTATTACTTGCTCTATCTTGCCAAGACGAGGTGTCATACGTGAATGGTTGTCCAGAGCAATTGGTTTCAATTGCTGGATGGCAAAGCTGTGCAAAAAGTTGTCATTAACAACTGGAGCCTCAACTACGATAACGATAGCTTGTACGCAAGGGACGGGGTTAATTTAAGTAGGAAAGGGGTAGGGATGCTAGGAAGGTTAGTTGATAGAGTAGTTGAGGTGGGGTTTTGAATTGGCAATATCCCATCAAAATAAAATAAAATAAATTGGGTGATAGAAAGAATAGGCAGGAAAGGAAATTATATGTTATTAATAACAGTGAAACAATAGGTGATAATGCAGTAATAGAAATTAGGCATATAAATAGTGGTACAATATCTTCCATAGTACAAAATAATAACAACAGTCAAATAGATACTAATAGAAGATGTATAGGTCCACCAAACACCAATCAAATAAATACATTGAGATTATATTACACAAACTGTAGGAGCTTATGTAACATAATGGACGATCTTATGTGCTTTAAGATGAATAATAAACTAATAGATCTAATAGGAAAAATGAGAGGAATATATAGAAACATCAAGAAAGGTGAAAATCACCTACTTATTTACAATCAGACTCTATCAAGACAGGTCAAAGAGGAAATTAGGAAAGCAAAAAGAAATTATGAAATCAGGACAGCCAACAACTCAAAAAATAACCCTAAGCTTTTTACTAACTATATAAATCTAAAGTTAGAGTTGTAATAGGCCACCTTAAAACTTTGATAGGAGAAATGACAGAAAATGATGTATAACTATGTGCAGTACATTAACACTTAATTCACGGTGACTGTCATATGACGAGAGAGATAATATTGGCCACCCCTGCAGTGCCCGCCATATGCCTCGTGCCTTTTTGAGCCAATTATGAGGCTCGCAACAGGGGCGGGACCCATACTGAGACCTATTGTATCTGGCCTCCACCTCCACACCTCTCAAAAGAAGGATAAAACTGGGGAAAATAGCTAATTTTAGGGTATTTTCTCTTCCACTTGCACGATCGTTGCAAGACAACCCGTTGTCGTACAAGGATGATTCAGATGTCATTGGAAAGCTCTATTATCGCCATTTCACGGATATATAATTGTATTACGCTCTGGCTCTTGTTTATGCATAAATAAGAGTATGAAATTATGCGAATTTTTGGTATATATACCCACCAGGCGCTACGGTGATACACACACACCTGCCTGCTCGTTAAGAGTTAAATAGTCAGTTTCTTTCTGTTTTCATTAATGACAATTTGGCACAAATTCGAGAAGTCTGTAAGGTATATAACGATAGTATAGAAAATATATTAAGTACATTTACTATAAGTAAAAATTATGTGCTTAAGGAAATTGACAAACTGAAACCTTAAAAATCGCCTGGTCCTGATGAGGTATATGCTAGAGTATTAAAAAAATGCAGAGATGAGTTAAGTTACCCATTAACATTTCTATTGAACAAGTCATTAGACACAGGTTTAGTTCCAGAAGCTTGGAAGCTTGCAAATGTGGTTCTGATCTTCAAAAAAGGTGATAAATCAATAACATCCAATTACCATCCCATTATGGGCGGGTGCCCAACCCCGAAAGGGGTTGAAATAGGGGAGTTATCCTCCCGCCAAAGGCGCTTTCTAGGGCCTTTCCTAGCTGATGCTCAGAGGATTGGGTTCTAGTCATGTGGTGATGGGCTGGTCTATCAGAGTGAGAACTGAGCGATCTCTGCCATACCCATAGCTTACTCTGACTGTTCCTTTTACTTATATATTTTCTAGATCTCAAGTGACGGCGTCTCTTCCGTGGATTGACCTCCCAATCTACCAAGATTGGAAGCCAAAGCGTCACATTTTTCCTTTGCCCCTCAACTTTTTCTTCATAATTGCTGAGGGGCACAGGGCCCTGGGTGGGGCTTTGGTTTCCCGGGCGTTTCCGCACCCTCCTCAGCTCCCCGCCATGGAGTGGCTTCAGTCACCCAGGCTTTATTTTGGTCGGCAGGGAGGGTTCTGTAGGGGCGCTCGGTTATGGCCTTGGCCTTGCTCGGGGCCTTGGGGCTGTTCGGCCAGGCAGCTTGGGGAACAGCAACAACAACAACAACCATCCCATTATTCTCACATCATCATAGGAAAGTTGCTAAGAGTCAATTATTGCTAGGAAAATTAGAAGCAACTTAGAAAAAATTAACTTAATCAATTCTTCTCAGCATGAATTCACTCAGGGACGTTCTTGCCTTTGTAATTCGATTAGCTTATTCTCAAAGGTATATGAAGCGGTAGCTATTGACAAGTCATATGATATAATATATTAATATTTCAGTAAATCTTCCGACAGATCCCCTCATGAGAGATTGATGAGAAAGGTTGAGACGCATGGAATAGGTGGAATGTTGTGGGGATGGATTTGGTCATGGCTAATTCGTAGGAAGCAGAGTGTCGGCATTAATGGTATTAAGTCAGAATTGGGTGCAGTCAAAAGTGGTGTCCCCCAAGGATCTGTATTAGGATCGCTGTTGTTTGTTATGTGCATAAGTTACCTGGATTTAAATATAACTAGCAGAGTAAGAAAAGTTGCAGACGATACTAAAATGGGGAAAACAATAGATTCAGATAGCGACATAGAGAGCCTCAAAAGGGATATAGATACCTTACACGAATGGTCAGTAAACTGGCAGATGCATTTTAACATTAACAAATGCAAGTTATTGAAGATAGGGAAGACGAATGCAAATGCAAAATATAAACTAGCTAATATGGAATTAGATAACTCAGACTGTGAGAAAGACCTAGGTGTGTTGTTAGCAATTACTTAAAGCCTAGACAACAGTGTATAAGCGTTCTTAACAAGGCACACAGGTTTCTCGGGTTCATCTCAAGGAGTGTGAGTAACAGAACTGCCGATGTTATCTTAAAACTTTACATGTCATTAGTGAGACCTCATATGGATTATGCTGTCCAATTTTGGTGTACTTATTACAGAATGGACATACATACGTTGGAGAGAGTACAACGTAGAAGACAACAAATACTCGTAATATTATAAATCAGAAGGGTGCTGAGCTGGTATGGTCATGTTGAACGAATGGGAGATGAAAGGCTTACAAAGAGAATATGTGAGTCAGGTACAAGGGGAGATAGAAGGACAGGAAGACCCCCATTGAGATGGAGAGACTGTGTAAGAAAGGCTTTGGATGATAGAGGAATGACTATAGATCAGGCAGGGGAAGTGGTGGTGGACAGGAGTGAATGGAGAATGCTTTTGAATAGTTGAGTGAACACGTGGTCATTTGGAGTAAGGGGTCGGGCACAAGTTGGACTAGATAATAGTTCATCAGGCGCCTGGCCCGGGGAGACGATTAATATGAAGGGTGTGCCTGGAAGTGTGGTGGGAGGGCTTGTGGCTTTGGCTCCGCTGCATGTCTGCCTGCCGAGATCGGAACCTCTCCGGGTGGTCAGGGGCTGGGGGTGAGTGCTGGAGCGACCTTGGTAACCCTGGTCTCTGGATCTTCTCCTGGGTAACCTGGATGTGTAAGAGTTTGTGGTTTTTATCGGTGTTTATTTTTTGTTTTATGTTGTTTTTGTGTTTTCCCTGTTCTTGCTCTGTCTTGAGTCGGCTACCCCCAAAATGGTGATTGGGCCTGAGCATATAGATAGATAGATAGATTATAAATCTACCATATGAAGAAAGGCTGAAGAAATTAGGCTTACATTCTTAAGAAAGACGCAGAGGTAGAGGGGATATGATAGAAGTGTTCAAGTGGGTTAGTGGGTTAATAAAGGGGATATGAAAGATGTAATGAAGCTCAGTGATAGCGAAAGAACTCGAAAACATTGTTTCAAATTAGATAAATTCCGTTTCAGAAAAAATATAGGCAAATATTCACATTTCAAATTCAAATTCAAATTCAAATAGTGTTATTGTTATGTGACAAAATACAAAATACAAGAATAAGTTGTGTTAAAAAGTTATCACATAACAAAGAGGACTTGATTGGTATATATATTGGTATATAATTATGTCCTAAAATACTATTATACCAATTACAAAATTGGAAGTAATGGAGAATGAAGGAAAAAGAGATAGGCCTATGTGCCCAAACCCAAGTATAAAGAGAAATATTATAATTTTACACTAGCAGATGTATCTGCGGTATAAGTAAATAGTATACTTACATAAATATTGGTTTGGTAACAGAGTTCAAGACATGTGGAATAGGGTACCGAGTGATATGGTTGGATCGAGAAAGATAGGCAGCGTTAAGATAAATTTAGATAGGCATATGGACGAGATTGGTTGGGTGTGAGGGGGACCTGCCGGGTGTGGTCCAATCGGCGCTCTGCAGACCCCCGTTTTCCCATGTTGACCTCTGACCGTTTTGGTGAGGTCGATCCTCATGGTATTAGTGAGTTGGGCCTATAATTAGGCCTTGTAATTGGGGTTGGGTGTGAGAGGGATCTGCCTTGTATGGGCCGATCGGCTTTCTGCAGACTCCCATTTTCTTATGTTCTTATGTAACACCGGGACAAAAGTACACAACAAGCACCAAGAGAGAATCCCTGCACATTCTTCATGCACGCAGATGCCCCCACACAAGCCAACATCAAACAGGCATGCCGCTGGAAGCCGCCAAGATTACCAGAACAACATAATATGCCCTTCTAGCCCATTCATGGCTGAAATTGAACGACGCAAAAATAGGACAGACTATGTGAAACAACTTTGCAGCAATAATTCTGCTAGGTACGATACTAGGTCATTCGGGTCTAAAGACTGGTACACTACTAGGTTCGAGACTAGTAAAGCTAGGAACGATACTAGCATGTCTGGCTTAAAGAATGTCTCTGCCAAGTGTTCTGGCTAAACTGCTAGATACGGGTCTAAAGACTGACTCTACCAAGTGTCCTGGTAGAACTGCTAGATATGATAATAGCAACTCAGATCCAAAGACTGAATCATTATATAATTATGAAAACCCAAAGGCAACACAACGTAATAGGGAGGCCCGACACCCAACATCTAGGTCATCGACTAGAATTAATTAAGCTGAGAATCACCTCTACCACTAGCTTTATAAGGTATCAGACCACAAGCAATTTATGAAAATTGCTTGTGGTCTGATACCTTACAAAGCTAGTGGTAAGAAACATAGCGCCAGCAAGGCGATAGGAGAAAATCAGCAAGTTGGCCAACACATAAGTCCAGGCCTAAACAAACACCCACGAGTGTTGAGCGCCGTAACAAAATTCCATTACACAAAGCCCACGAAAAATCAGCAAGTTCCCATCCTATACTGGGAAAATAATTAAATTATTATAGTCATTGTGCGTCTCTAACTGGTAGAGTTCTTTCTTGCCAAACCATGTTATAGCCATTCAGGAAGACAAAACACACTCTATCCTTGCTGTTTACCTACTTAAAACCTCCTAACCTTCCGATTTGGCATTCCTACATTAACGTAATATGGGATATAAAATAGTAGAAATTCAATTCTGAAACACCCCAACACCTGATCGTGCACACATATATATTTTAGTAAATTTCTATTAGTTAATTGTTCATATTGTATATCAAACAATTACACTATAGTCGAATGAGTATAGAAAATGTGTTTGTTGTGCTAATAAGACAGACTGACTACGGTAAACTCAGTTGGTTATAACATAAGTAATTAAACACATTAATTCACTATTTGCATATTGTATAAGTTCAACCTATGTACCTCAGAGTGTTAAAAAAATAAGTTTGATTTGATCTAAGCACCCATACCAAGAGATATTTGCATAGATAGATTTTGCATTTGTTGTTGGGGTAGTCTGATCACACCTTTAGGACATGCGTGTTCAATCTCTAACTCAAGTAAACTGCGATTCTTATTTATCTTGAGACTTTGTATAATTTATGTTTTATTGTACTTTAGCCTCCATGTGTACCGTAGCTATATAATAATTGTGTAAAAATAAAAGTGTTGTTATGTATTGTACCTACTGTATAAGCTAGTTGCCTTGTATTTTAGTGTATTCATACAGTAGAATACTTAGCTTCTCCCCGTTAGTAGGACTCACCAAAAACATATTTGCTCTTCCATAATAGGTATCTACCCTCTTCTTGAACTGCTCCACTGAAACACTATTTTCAATTTCTGAAGGAAATTTGTTCCAGGTAGATACTACCAGAATAATGTATGGGGGGACAAGGGAGTTGGGGTTATCCAATGTAAATAAAGTAGACATGCCGATTTGGCCAAAATCAAAACGTCATACCCAACTCTGCGATGGGTCACCATCATCACTACTAGTCACTATCACCATTACTATCATCAGGACTACTACTCTTACCATCATCACTACTACTCTCATCATCACTACTACTGTCACCATCATCACTACTGTCATCATTATCACTAGAACTATCATCATTGGTTGTCACCATCATCACTACTATTATCACCATCATCACTACTACTAGTTTTGATTTGATTTGTAAAATAGATGAAATTAACTTAATATGTTTGTTATCATCTTTACATCACTCCTGTTGTATTGTTTTATTACTAACCATTCACTATCTATGTTACTTTCTATAACTATATTGCTTTGTATATGGTTTACATTACCAAGCCACTAGTCCACTTTGCGTCTTGTGTTTTAATTACATTGTCTTAAATATAGTTTTAATATATTTTACTTACTTATTATTAAATCATAAATAATGAATATATGTTTTAAGCAGGAGCCTTTTGTGCTTTTAAAGTAATATGCTGCAATATTTTAATTCTACTACTGCATTTTAAATTAATATATTTGCTATTTTTCATATTCTTCTATTTTGATTGAAAATATGCAGTGCTCCCTGATTTCATACTACTGTATTATATTAACTTAAATGTGGGGGTGATATGTAATATATGGTTATCTGTATATTATGAAATAACGAATATTGATTGATTGACTAGTACTGTCACCTTCATATCTACTACTGTCACCTTCATATCTACTACTGTCATCATCACTACCATCATCATCACTACAACTACAACCAGTATCACTACTATTATCACCATAGGTCGACAGTTAGGCAGTCGTTTTCGAGACATGTTGTGAATTGACAGACATATATAGAAACACCAACAGACACAGACACCAACTTACGAACATATATACTGTACACCAATGGAGACATACATACAAACGCCAACATACACAGACATACAGACACCAATAGACTGACAGATATACAGACATCAATAGGCAGACAAACATACATCAATAGACATACAGATATGCAGACACCAACAGACAGACATACATCAATAGGCATACAGATATGCAGACACCAACAGGCAGACAGACACCAATAGACATACATATATACAGACACCAATGGGCAGATAGACATACATCAATAGACATACAGCCACCAATAGACAGACTGTCATTCAAAAAACAATATTCAGACAGACGGACACCAATAAACAGACAGGCATACAGCCACCAACACATACAGACCTTCAGACACCAGTAATCAGACAGGCAGACTCCAATTGACAGACAAGCATACAAACATCAATGGACGTACATACAGACACCACTAGAAAGACAGACACCAATATACAGACAGACAAACAGAAAATCACACTGAAACAATCAAATACAGAATAATTGTAATGAGTCATATTTGATGACCTAATGAATATGGCCACTACTTATATGGTTATTCTGAGAATTAGTATTGGGTATAATGCAAAGTGGCATTGTACCCAATGAATGGACATTTGTTAATGTAACTCCTATCTTTAAAGAAGGCAACAAATCACTATTTTGCAAATATCGTCCAATTAGCTTGACGTCAATCATATGTAAATTGTTTGAAGCACTTATCATAGAAAACTTGTAAACCATTTAGAAGAAAAACAAGTAATATAGAAATCCCAGCATGGTTTCCGAAATAAGCGATCATGCCTGACAAATCTCCTTGACTTTTTTCACAACATCTTTAATATGTATGATGACAGTAAAGTCTTTGACATTGTCTAACTTGATTTCCAGAAAGCCTTCGACAAAGTACCTCACAAGTGTCTCTTGATAAAATTAAAAGGTCACAGCATATAGGAGTGCGTTTTTTTATGGATTGAGCATTAGCTAATTGGGCGCCCAGTAAGCAACGAGTAGTAATAAATAGTAAATCTTCGGACTGAAAAAATGGCACAAGTGGTGTGCCCAAGGGATCAGTGCTCGGACCTGGTTTTGTTTTTAATTTATAATAGTGACGTTGATGTCGATCTATCTTGTATAATTTCAAAATTTGCAAACGATACCAAAGTTGTTTCTCCCTTGCAGGTTCAACAGATCCAAAAGGATTTAGATAAATTAGCAAATTGGGCCCGAACCTGGTAAATTAGTTTCAACATGGATAAATGTAAAGTACTAGATATAAGATACAACAATGAAAAATCAAATTACTACATCAATGGTGGTCAACTCACAAATACTGATAAAGAAGCCGATTTAAGAGTAATAATATCAAGTAATTTAAAACCCAGTTTATAATGTACCGAAGTAGTTATGAAAGCAATGAAAGATCCTCTGAATAAAAATCAGAAATTTGTTATTATTACTTTATATAATTCTTTGGTTCGCCTTGATCTGGAATACTGTGTACAATTTTGGTGTCCACAATATCAAAAGGATATATATAAACTGGAGAGAATACAGCGGAGAGAAAAAAAATTATTCCTAGACTAAGAAATAAGTCATACAAAGAACGTCTACAAGAGTTAAAAAAAATTAGTTTAACACAGTGCAGGCTAAGAGGGGACATTATTCAAGTGTATACAATAATTAAATGTATTGAAAGTATAGATGTCAACAAATACTTCATAATTGATCACTCAAATTACACTAGAGGAAATGGTTTTAAGATAATTGGAAATTATTTTCACTCATATGAGGCGAAGCATTTTTTGTTTAATCAAGTGGTAAACTTATGTAATGGACTACCTAGTAGTGGCATTGAGTGCAGTACTTTCCATACTTATAACATTCGTCTAGATACATATCATGCTCTTAATCTTCGATTAACTGTGTTTACAAACGAATAGCACCAATGTATACTGTACTATCCTGTCCTGTTTTCACATAGGATCTGTAGTTTAGTTACAAACAGCTATGTAGAGATCAATATATATGTTGTTGTTGTTTTCATTTGTACTACTTTGTATTATGAGTGTATAGGAGCCAAGGCCCTCCTCCCTCTTCCCCCATTAATGAAATAATCCCATCATTTAAATGTTTTGTGTCAAGTGAGCGACTATCCTAATAGTATTACCTCGAATATTGGCCAACATTTCTCAGGGAGGTATTGGGGGGGGGGGGGGCCGTCATCCAATGGTAATCAAGAAATAATGGGATCCTTTAGGATCCCGTATGAAATGTTTGACTAAATCTCTTCAATATCCAGTTATTTGTTTTTCAGATATTTTGCGAATATGAAGGCACACAGACAGACAGACACACATACACGCACACACACATACGCACAGACAGTCAGATAAGAGAGAGAAGATACATTTTTACATATATTTACATAGATACATTGGCCACACAAACCTTCCCGGCCTTGCTTGTAGTCGTGGACAAGAATATCTGAACAAATATGACACACTGACGAACTGTTATGATACATGACTTGAGTCATCACCAATGTATATCAACCGCATAAAAAAGGGTATGAGAAGGGTATATATATTATTGGGTATATATATATATATATATATATATATATATATATATATATATATATATATATATATATATATATATATATATATATATATATATATATATATATATATATATACTGTATATATATATATATATATATGTATATATATATACTGTATATATACAATATATATATATATATATATATATATTCTGACATACGGAGCCCTGTATGTTAATTTAAGAGTTAGAATTAGAGTTGAAGGAGTGTCAAACTACCCAAGCGGCGAAGCAGACCAGCGAGCGAACTAGCGAGTGGGAAACAAGCTCGACCGCATACCAGCAAACAAGCCTTCACACCTGCGTGCGTCATAGGGGACCCTGCAAACTACTTCGATGACCCGACGCTATGACGTATGATCGACGCCAGGAGCCCCCTTTGGACCATGCACCTGCTATGCAACTCGAGGAGCTATGATAGGGGCGCGCACCATCACTCGCCTCCTGATTCATTCCTACACCATCATTGTTTAGTATATAAGACCCGAGTTGTGGGCATTCAAATCAGTCTCATTTGGAGTTGGGGAAGGTGAACTTGCAGCTGGAGGAAGACGGGGTGAAGTATTATAATGGGTTTGTCACTGTCAGTCAGATTATATAAGTGTGTGTTAAGTGTGTTCGGTGTAAACACTTACGTTATGTTGGTTAGTGAGATATGTGATTGGGAATTAACGTTAACGCTATTATTATGTACTTAACTATTTTAGTTGACTAACTTGTGGACTAAAGCAACTCTTTAAGTAATTGGGTTATGATGAAAGTAATACTATTGTTTTATATTAATACTTAAGAGTTCTTTCATTTTCTTTTAATTAAGCTTACATTGCTTAACGGTGCTTAGTACGGTAATGCTATTGTCTCATATTAGTAATATCGCCTTAGACTAACATGGCTGTGTTAATATTACTTCTAGTGATTTCCTAAGCTGAAGAAAATTCTTTTAGCTTCAAAATATTATTTTTGCTTTTCATATTATTTGAGTGAGACCTGAATCGAATCTATGAAGCGATCCTGTAACTTACTTTACTCATAATCAAACCTCAATGTTACGTGGTTAAGAAATACATTTAACTAATTATTAAATATATATCTAACTTTTTATGTGACTTTGATATTAATCCTGATGATAATAATAATATAATACTATTAACGTAAGACAAGAACCAAGAATAATAACTACATTTAAATATAAATAAAAGGACATATAAGAAAACTATTTATTCATTTCAAAGAGGGTAAGAGACAGAAATATTCTTACTTTAATATTTATCTTTCAAGACTTTTATAGAATTAATAGTCCTTCTTTAGATATAACTTATTCGGTTCATAACCATAGCCTACTAAGCTTCGGTTAAATAATAATTCTTTATAAATACTTCATGACTTTAATTAGTTTCAGTATTTTTCATAATTAAAGAGTATCAGTCCATAAAGGATACCAAGTCCTAAGATCCAAAAGGAAAGGAAGCAACAACAGGAAATAATGTTATTAGATTTTACTTTTGTTTTGCCTTCAGCTGACTGATACCTTAATATATATCTCTGTGCTATCTAGATTCATCAAGTTAACCACTTGAGGATCAAGATACGTAACAGAAAAGTGGCGACCTCGCCAGGATCCGTTTCATACAGTTTCACTCAGTTTCATTAACGTTTCACTACTTAAAAATCAAATATTAATCATGCCTCAACTAATTAATGACGAAGATGCTCGAGTTTTCATAGAATCAGAACCCACAGCCCCTGATATTGACCGTCTGTCAAAATCTGAACTGAAAGTGCTTGCCTCACATCTCCAGTTAACTGTCTCAAACATGTCTAAAGTAGAGGTGGCTCAGACCGTAAAAACCCACCTGTTCCCTGTAGAAGGCGGGGAGGGTGACAGAGTAAACCTAGCCAACTTGATGAACAATTGCCACCTGGTTTGACCGGTGATCAAATATTAGAATTAGCCAGAATAAAAGCAAACACCGACTTAGAACTAGCCAGAATAAATGCCGAACAAGCCAGAGCAAATACCGAAGAAGACAGAATAAATGCCGAAGCAAAGACCGAACAAGCCAGACTAAATGCCAGTGCAACGACCGAACAATGTGAATATCAATATCGTACGGCTCAAATAAATGTCAATACAAATGCTCCCGTAATTGCTCCCCCTCTGGGATTGACTATGACTAGTGTCATTCCACCTTTCAATGAGGATAATGTGCAGGATTTCTTTGTTTTGTTTGAGGAAGTTGCTGGAGGTATGAAGTGGACAAGAGATCAATGGCCTTTTATATTACAAACCGTTTTGACAGGGCAGGCTCGAGCCACGTATTTGTCAGAAGTAGCAGAGGTTAGGCAGGATTATGACAATCTCAAAGAAGCTATCCTAAAAACCTATCAATTGCAGCCTGAGGCTTACAGGCAATCTTTCCGTAAAAACCAGAAGAAAGTAGAAGAAACCCATAAGGTATTTGCCAGGACCATGACCAAAACTTTCAATCATTGGGTCAAGAGTAAGAAAGTCACAAGCTACAACGATCTGAAGGAGTTGGTCCTGTTAGAAAATTTCCTATGGAAAATTGATTCTTCTGTATCCTATCATTTAAAGGGAAAAAAGGTAGATTGTCTTGCCGACGCCGCTAACATGGCTGACACATACGTGCTCAACAACAAATTTCGTGGAAAGAAGCCCTACGATAATTCTAGTTCTAATTTTAAGTATCCCAATCACAAATCTGACAGACCCCGTCACAAGCCTATAACGTCTTCCCCAGCTAGCCAAAATAGAATTGTTCCCCCAACTAAAAATGCGACTCAGGGCAATGGTAACAGAGGTGGGCCCCAAAGTAATAGTAATGCTCAAAGAGGGAACGTTCCCGTATCCCCTAAAGTATGTACTTTTTGTGGCAAGAGAGGCCACCTAGCTTATCAGTGCTGAGCCAAGGAGAGAACAGAGAGATCGGGGCAGACAGTTGCCGCCGTATCTCAAACTCCATATGTGCCTGTAATGCAGGACTCTCGACAGAAGGAGTACCTAGCACCAAAAGTTCCTTTAATACAGGACTCCCGACAGAAGGAGTACCTAGCAGCTAACGTAAATCATCTAGACAGGGGTGTAGTAGCATGCGTGGTGCAACCCACTAGGGTTAAGCCAATAATAATTTCACCATCAGTGCAGGACAGTTACCGTCCCTTTATTTCATCTGGCAACGTGAGATTAAATGGTTATATGCATGAGGTAAAAATTCTGAGAGACACAGGTTCTACTAGCACCCTCATGGTGAATCCTTACACTGAGTAAACCTGGCGAACCAGTTGTAATGAGAGGTGCTGGAGGCCAATTTTATGCACACTTGGTAAAAGGCGAAATTGAATGTGAGTTAATACAGGTGAGGCCACCATAGCTTTGTGTAGGTCCCAAGATATCCCTGTGCCTGGGGTAACACTCCTTTTGGGGAATGATGTAGCAGGTGAGAAGGTCCGACCAGACCCCATTTTGTCACTTTCCCCTGTTAATGAGCCACTAACCGGTGAGCTCGAAAAGGAGATGCCAACAGTTTTCCCTGTGTGTGCTGTCACACGTTCAATGTGTCAAGTAGCAGTTCCCTCAGACAGAAATGTACCGAATGTAAGAGTTGATGAAAGGGATGATGAGAGTGTGAATGCCGCTCCAACTCTGTCTGATAATGTGACTGAGGTGGATTTATCTGACACCTTTATGGCTCATCTTGACCCTAACGATGACCATGAAACCCCTCCAAATTGTCCTAGTGGCCTGGTAGAGCTACAGAGAGATGATAGTGAATGCAAGGAGTTAGCTGCTAGGGCCGTGAGTGAAGAGGAATGTGGAAAGAGGGTGGTGAATGTTTCTACCTCAAAGGAGGAGTATTGTGGCGTAGATGGAGACCGCCACACAGACCAATCGATGACGGGGCCTGGGACGTCCATCAAGTAGTAGTCCCCAAACCTTGTCTTAGAGATATCTTGGAAATGGCACATTGTATACCATTGGCAAGACACCTAGGTGTGAGAAAAACTCTAGACAAAATCAGAGC
The DNA here is from genome assembly GCA_032716605.1 of Paralithodes platypus. Lineage (NCBI taxonomy): Eukaryota > Metazoa > Arthropoda > Malacostraca > Decapoda > Lithodidae > Paralithodes > Paralithodes platypus. Next base: position 37,459,106 of record CM064523.1, read on the forward strand.
CCACTTTTACTGGCCAGGAATGCGTGCAGATGTAGTGGAGTTTTGTAGAGTGTGTCACACTTGCCAGATGACAGGAAAACCCAATCAGAAGGTGCCTGTACATCCTCTGGTGCCCTTGCCCGTCTTCGAGAATCCTTTTACTCGTGTGGTAGTGGACATTGTAGGCCCATTGCCTAAGACTTCCCAAGGTAACATTTATTTATTAACTATTATGGACATGGCAACTCGCTACCCAGAGGCTATACCCTTAAGGACTACCTCTGCTCCAACTGTCATAAGGGAACTGCTCACCAGAATGGGTTTCCCCCATGAGGTGCAAAGTGATCAAGTAACTAATTTTACCTCTAACATTTTCCAGCAGTCCCTGAAGGAGTTGGGTATCGAGCATGTTAAGTCTAGCACCTACCACCCAGAGAGTCAAGGGGTTCTCGAACCATATCACCAGACATTAAAGGGAATGTTACGTAAGTATTGTACAGAGACCGGAGTTGAGTGGGATAAGGGGGTACCTTTTCTTTTATTTGCTACTCGTGAGGTTCCAACTGAATCCCTGGGTTTTTCCCCTAATGAGCTAGTTTTCGGTCACCAGGTAAGAGGTCCTTTGCAACTATTGCAGGATAGCCTAGTTGGCCAGGAGGGGAACCAAAACCTCCTCAAGTATGTTTCAGATTTCAAAACCCGGCTGAGATCCTCATGTGAGTTTGCAGCTCAAAACATGACAGTGGCTAAAAGCTCCATGAAGAACTGGTATGACAGAAAAGCCTGTGAGAGGGAGTTTCAGCCCGGTGATGAGGTTTTGGTCCTGCTCCCCCATTTTGGCCAACCTTTATCTGCCAAGTTCAGGGGCCCATATAAGATCAATCGGAGGGTGAGCATTACCGATTATCTAGTAACTACCCTAGACAGGAGAAAGCCCACGCAAGTATTCCATATAAATATATTGAAACCCTACCATAGGTCCCCTGATTCCTCTCTTCCAGATTCTCCCACTGTGGCAGTGAATGTCAGGACCTGTGGACAGCCTGGTGCGGACGAAGTCTTCAGTTCTCTTACTGACCCTCAACAGACTGTTCCAGAGCCTGAAGGTATCCATGCAGACTTTGACTTGTCATGTAGCCTATCCAACTTTCAGTATAATTCAGTAGCTTGGGGGGGATTACCATCTAAACTATGTCATCTTCCCTCTGCTCAAGCGAACCAACTAATCTCTGTTTTATCTCAGTCTCCCAGTGTATTCCGTGATACTCCAAGGCTCACTTCTTTGGCCAATTTTGGTGTCCACAATATCAAAAGGATATATATAAACTGGAGAGAATACAGCGGAGAGAAACAAAATTATTCCTAGACTAAGAAACAAGTCATACAAAGAACGTCTACAAGAGTTAAATATTTTTAGTTTAACACAGTGCAGGCTAAGAAGGGACATTATTCAAGGGTATAAAATAATTAAATGTATTGAAAGTATAGATGTCAACAAATACTTCATAATTGATCACTCAAATTACACTAGAGGAAATGGTTTTAAGATAATTGGAAAGTCTTTTCACTCATATGCGGCGAAGCATTTTTTGTTTAATCAAGTGGTAAACTTATGTAATGGACTACCTAGTAGTGGCATTGAGTGCAGTACTTACCATACTTATAACATTCGTCTAGATACATATCATGCTCTTAATCTTCGATTAACTGTGTTTACAAACGAATAGCACCAATGTATACTGTACTATCCTGTCCTGTTTTCACATAGGATCTGTAGTTTAGTTACAAACAGCTATGTAGAGATCAATATATATGTTGTTGCTTGTTTTCATTTGTACTACTTTGTATTATGAGTGTATAGGAGCCAAGGCCCTCCTCCCTCTTCCCCCAATAATGACATCATCCAATCATTTAAATGTTTTGTGTCAAGTGAGCGACTATCCTAAGAGTATTACCTCGAATATTGGCCAACATTTCTCAGGGAGGTATTGGGGGGGGGGGGCCTCATCCAATGGTAATCAAGAAATAATGGGATCCTTTAGGATCCCGTATGAAATGTTTGACTAAATCTCTTCAATATCCAGTTATTTGTTTTTCAGATATTTTGCGAATATGAAGGCACACAGACAGACAGACACACATACACGCACACACACATACGCACAGACAGTCAGATAAGAGAGAGAGAAGATACATTTTTACATATATTTACATAGATACATTGGCCACACAAACCTTCCCGGCCTTGCTTGTAGTCGTGGACAAGAATATCTGAACAAATATGACACACTGACGAACTGTTATGATACATGACTTGAGTCATCACCAATGTATATCAACCGCATAAAAAAGGGTATGAGAAGGGTATATATATTATTGGGTATATATATATATATATATATATATATATATATATATATATATATATATATATACCGGTATATATATATATATATATATATATATATATATATATATATATATGTAATTTATATATATATATATATATATATATTAGCTTATCTATTATTTATATATATATATATATTAGCTTATCTATTATTTATATATATATATATTAGCTTATCTATTATTTATATATATATATTTTATATAATATATATATTATATGTATATATATACATATATATTATGTATATATATATATATATGTATATATATATATATATTCTGACATATGGAGCCCTGTATGTTAATTTAAGAGTTAGAATTAGAGTTGAAGGAGTGTCAAACTACCCAAGCGGCGAAGCAAACCAGCGAGCGAACTAGCGAGTGGGAAACCAGCTCGACCGCATACCAGCAAACAAGCCTTCACACCTGGGTGCATCATAGGGGACCCTGCAAACTACTTCGATGACCCGACGCTATGACGTATGATCGACGCCAGGAGCCCCCATTGGACCATGCACCTGCTATGCAACTCGAGGAGCTATGATAGGGGCGCGCACCATCACTCGCCTCCTGATTCGTTCCTACACCATCATTGTTTAGTATATAAGACCCGAGTTGTGGGCATTCAAATCAGTCTCATTTGGAGTTGGGGAAGGTGAACTTGCAGCTGGAGGAAGACGGGGTGAAGTATTATAATGGGTTTGTGACTGTCAGTCAGATTATATAAGTGTGTGTTAAGTGTGTTCGGTGTAAACACTTACGTTATGTTGGTTAGTGAGATATGTGATTGGGAATTAACGTTAACGCTACTATTATGTACTTAACTATTTGATTGGGAATTAACGTTAACGCTACTATTATGTACTTAACTATTTTAGTTGACTAACTTGTGGACTAAAGCAACTCTTTAAGTAATTGGGTTATGATGAAAGTAATACTATTGTTTTATATTAATACTTAAAAGTTCTTTCATTTTCTTTTAATTTGCTTACATTGTTTAACGGTGCTTAGTACGGTGATGCTATTGTCTCATATTAGTAATATCGCCTTAGACTAACATGGCTGTGTTAATATTACTTCTAGTGATTTCCTAAGCTGAAGAAAATTCTTTTAGCTTCAAAATATTATTTTTGCTTTTCATATTATTTGAGTGAGACCTGAATCGAATCTATGAAGCGATCCTGTAACTTAATTTACTCATAATCAAACCTCAATGTTACGTGGTTAAGAAATACATTTAACTAATTATTAAATATATATCTAACTTTTTATGTGACTTTGATATTAATCCTGATGATAATAATAATATAATACTATTAACGTAAGACAAGAACCAAGAATAATAACTACATTTAAATATAAATAAAAAGGACATATAAGAAAACTATGTATTCATTTCAAAGAGGGTAAGAGACAGAAATATTCTTACTTTAATATTTATCTTTCAAGACTTTTATAGAATTAATAGTCCTTCTTTAGATATAACTTATTCGGTTCATAACCATAGCCTACTAAGCTTCGGTTAAATAATAATTCTTTATAAATACTTCATGACTTTAATTAGTTTCAGTATTTTTCATAATTAAAGAGTATCAGTCCATAAAGGATACCAAGTCCTAAGATCCAAAAGGAAAGGAAGCAACAACAGGAAATAATGTTATTAGATTTTACTTTTGTTTTGCCTTCAGCTGACTGATACCTTAATATATATCTCTGTGCTATCTAGATTCATCAAGTTAACCACTTGAGGATCAAGATACGTAACAATATATATATATATATATATATATATATATATATATATATATATATATAAATGTTATTTTTAATATATATATATATATATATATATATACAGTATATACAGTATATGGATTTAATACTAATTTCATCGACTCCTACATTGGTAAACAATTGCGACAGCTCCTCCATCCTAACAACCAACTCACCACACTAAAGCGAGCTATATTGTATTTCCCTATTATTTCTTTCACGGGTAAAAACAGTTGATCATTAAAAAACAAACTCAATAAACTCCTCCTTTAATGAATATTACCCTCAGATTAAAGTACGAGTTATTTTCAGACCTATGCAAAAAATCAGTACATTCTTCAAGTTCACAGATAAAATACTTAAAGAACTACAGTCTTCTGTAGTCTACACATATCAATGTCATTGCTGTAATGCAATGTATATAGGTTGCACAAAGCGTCAACTCAAGGTTTGTATCTTTGAACACAAGGGTAAGTCGGTTAGAACAAACAAGCTATATTCTAATCCCTCGTATAGCGCCATACGTCAGCATGCCCGACACTCAAATCACCCCCTCCTCCAGGATAATTTTTCAGTTCTCCAGTCGTGTCGATACGGAGAGGATCTCACGATAATGGAGTCCCTAATGTCAGTGAAACTAAAACCTTCATTAGGTAGCAATGAAAAATCAACCGACCTCTTGTGTTTTTAACATCTTCATAATGTAAGTTATTTTTCGTGTTTCCGTATGTATAGTGTTTAGAAGTGTTGTGATTAACTTATAATGTTTGTGGTATTTAATACGTCATCTATGAATCTTTGTGTTTCTATATCACCAATTTACGATACGTATTTAGGTTTACAATAGTTTTTCTTCATATGTTCATACTACGTAATTTTTCTTAGGCTTTATGACAATATTGTAATCCACTATGATACTAGTGTTTTCTTACAAGTGTGTGTATCTGTTAATTTTATATTTGCCTGATGATGGAGCAAGTGTGTCTCCGAAACGTTGCAATACATATAGACAAGATGAACGTGTTCTTCTATCACGCCCTGGTGTTTCTCTTCATTATATATACAGTATATATATTTATTTTTGTATATATATATATATATATATATATACCCAATACTATATAATACCTTTTCATACCCTTTTTCATGCGGTTGATATACATTGGTGATGGCTCAAGTCATGTATCATAACAGTTCGTCAGTGTGTCATATTTGTCCAGATATTCTTGTCCACGACTGTACAAGCAAGGCCGGGAAAGAAATCTGGGAGTGTTATTGTTATTGCTAGTGCTGTTGTTGTTGTGTTGTTGCTTTCTCTACTGTCTGTCTCTCTCTCTCTCTCTCTCTCTCTCTCTCTCTCTCTCTCTCTCTCTCTCTCTCTCTCTCTCTCTCTCTCTCTCTCTCCTGCATGTTCATTGTATTTACCTTATTTTCATAATACCCAAGTTACATTTCTCTACTTACATATATTGATTTCCCTCGTGTTGTGTTTTCTTCGGCGTCAACAATTGAATAGTATAATAATTAATCTATTACAACAATGCTTCTCAGTTGACAAATACTGGTTAAAGTGTTAACAAAACTGATAGCCTGGTGATGGGCTGGTCTATCAGAGTGAGAACTGAGCGAACTCTGCCATACCCATAGCTTACTCTGACTGTTCCTTTTACTTATATAGTTTCTAGATCTCAAGTGACGGCGTCTCTTCCGTGGATTGACCTCCCAATCTACCAAGATTGGAAGCCAAAGCGTCACATTTTTCCTTTGCCCCTCAACTTTCTCTTCATAATTTGCTGATGGGCACAGGGCCCTGGGTGGGGCTTTGGTTTCCCGGGCATTTCCGCACCCTCCTCAGCTCCCCGCCATGGAGTGGCTTCGGTCACCCAGGCTTTATTGTGGTCGGCAGAGGGAGGGTTCTGTGGGGGCGCTCAGTTATGGCCTTGGCCTTGCTCGTGGCCTTGGGGATTTTCGGCCAGGAAGCTTTGGGAACAGCAACAACAACAACAAAACTGATAGCGATAGGTTAGTGAAAAGAATGTTCCAATCCTCATACAAAACACAGGTTGTCTTTAGCCTGTTATTTCGATCCTTAAGGAGTGGTGTAGTGGGGGTTTCTGGAACCCCTTCTTCTTTAAGTTTACCTGCATTAGTTTTGAGATTTTAACCCGAGAGCGGTGCGCTATTGGTAGTTCACTCCCTCCCGCCAAGCGAGGATATTTTGGTTCATTCCCGCCTAAAATCGTAATTTTACCAAAAATATAGTTACTACTTATTCATATGTGCCTAATTTACGTTTAATATGAAGACATTAACATGTAACAGCAATAAAATAAGTAGGAATAGTATTTGGGGTGTGAAAAAGACGAATTATTGCCGACCCTCCAGTCATTAGGTGAGAGACAAACAAGATGTATATCCTCCCTCTTCGAGGCCTGAAGGCAGACTGAAGCCTCTCTCTCACTTTCTTTCTCTTCCCATGCGCTCTATATGCGCAGTTGACAACCTTGGAACCGGGTTGGAGATATTGGTGTGATAATAAACCGATAAACAAGGGAATAAGTGGAAAAATAGGTGATAATTGAAAGGGGGGGGGAAGGAGGAGGTTTTGACATATTTGGAGGAGTGATAGAAGGTATGGAGGGGAATGATCTCACTTAATCACATATTCCTTTGTTTTGAGTTCTACAGGGGTCTTTTAAAAGTTTTTTTTAAGCCTTGAATCTTAAGAGTCCAGTCGCCTTTTACCACCAAAACCTCGTAAGAGTCTCCTCGCCGTTCCTAGGTTAACCCGGGAACTGCCGGGAGACTCTTAAGAGTTCCCCCGGCGGACTACGGGGAGACTCTTAAGAGTCAGAGAAAAAAAAATCAACTTTTGACATCGAAAAAAAAAAAAAAAAAAAAAAAAAAAAAAAATTTGGCCCCTGGGCCATGCAAAATCTCAGTCCTCTACCTCCCCTCCTTCCCCACTTTCCTCCTCTCCTTCAGTTATCACCTATTTTCCCTGTTATTCCCTTATTCTGAGGTATATTTTCGTGCTAACATTAGAAATCCGGTTGCAGGGTGTGGTCATCACTGATAGCAAGCGAATGCAAGAGAGAGAGTGAGAGTATAGATCGACTGTGTCTCAGTGGCCTTGGGGGAAATTGGCGGGAAAGCAGCTTGCCTCACCCATACATTATACAACTCGCGGGCTATATCTCCGATTTTGACCATCCAAACGCTGTTTTCACTCGTTTTATTGTTGTTTCAGGTTAATACCTTTATAATCAACCCATAATAGGCGCATATGGATAAGTATTAATGCTATTAATGGTACAATGAATATTTTAGTGACGGAAACACCTCAAATACATGCGCACAGGGAGAGGTGTCTAATTACCCCCATGCGCACTTCAGAGGTTAAGGGGAGCGTCCGCCATGGCCCAAACTGGTGTGGATTGGAAAATCTGATATTGAGATTTTTATTGCAGCAGTGATGGGAACACTGTAGGAGTGATGTGGCAAAGTTTTAGACTCTTAAAATAAAAAAATACCGTAAATACAGTGTCCCCCCCACCCCCTAGACCTCATTATATAATGAGGTCTAGGGACTCACCCTCACTCTCCCAGGTTCAATTGAGGTGCCAGATACAACTGTTGACTGTAATTTGTCAATACATGTGCATAATAACGCGATTGTATTGGTTACTATCGTTCATACCACGATACCACATATACGTTGTGAGTGCGGGGGGGGGGGGGGGGGGCACACTGTATTTAGGGGATTATTTATTTTAACACCTTACGAGCGGCCTATGCGGTTTATTTATGTGTACCGCACAGCGGGGTGTTTTTAGCCAAAATAGGGCTGTTTACGTGATCATTTTCATGCCTAAATAAGACCCAGAACGTAAAACAAGTACCTATCCCTGAAAGGGCATAAACAGAGCTTTCGAATGACACCATAACGATCCTTGTATGATGGATAGTTTTCTTGCAATAACCGTGCAACGCGAGTGCAAAAAGCAGGTAATTCGGTACTTTCAGTACATAATTGAGTATGTAGCGAGTGAGAGAGGGAGGAGGGAGCTGAGATTTGTGTCAGTAGGTTCGCCGCGGTGGTCTGGAGCAGTCATACGCTCGCTAGTCTCCTGCCACCACTTGTCTCTCTCTCTCAGCCACATTACGTGCTGAAATTGCCACTCGAGTTATGTCGAGCGCCGCCACATAGTCCAGCTTTATTTAACTCGACTTATGTTGCTCGCTGCTAAATAAGGGTTAAGAGTCTAAAACTTTGCCACATCACTCCTACAGTGTTCCCATCACTGCTGCAATACAACTCTCAATATCAGATGATGGCTTGGATGATGATGGCTTAGATCTAAGCCATCATCATCATCCAAGCCATCATCATCATCATCCAACCCATCATCATCCAGATGCCAAGACATGCACAAACATATTATATATGCAACACTAAACAGATCTAACCCATCCAAACCAACCCTAACACAACCTAGAGTAATTTAAAATGGCCTTACTTGCCATATAGTTGTTGTTGTTGTTGTTGTTCCCCAAGCTGCCTGGCCGAACAGCCCCAAGGCCCCGAGTAAGGCCAAGGCCATAAACGAGCGCCCCCACAGATCCCTCCCTGCCGACCACAATAAAGCCTGGGTGACCGAAGCCACTCCATGGCGGGGAGCTGAAAGGGTGCGTAAACGCCCGGGAAACCAAAGCCCCACCCAGGGCCCTGTGCCCCTCAGCAATTATGAAGAGAAAGTTGAGGGGCAAAGGAATAATGTGACGCTTTAGCTTCCAATCTTGGTAGATTGGGAGGTCAATCCACGGAAGAGACGCCGTCACTTGAGATTTAGAAAATATATAAGTAAAAGGAACAGTCAGAGTAAGCTATGGGTATGGCAGAGATCGCTCAGGTCTCACTCTGATAGACCAGCCCATCGCCATACTTGCCATATAGTAGGGTCATTTGCTTGGAATCCGTGACCATTTTGTTCCTACCTTTTTCTCTCGATGGATTTGACAACCTGAACCATTTTAAAGGAAAATTAGCTCCTATGCACCTCTGAAAAATAACGGCTAACTCTGCTAGAGCCCAATATTCAAAATGGCTGCCATGCCATCTTGAAAAACATGAAATGTAATATCTCTGGCATCAGATGAGCTACAAGGACGAATGAGGTGTCCTTTTCTACTAATTCTGGCATTACAAATCCACTGGAATGGTTATTGTATTGTATTGTATTGTATATTGTATTGTTATTGTATTGTATTATACTAATTGTACATACTAATCTGCCACTTCACTGTCACTACATGCTTCACTGTATGAGCCACTATCAGAATCACTGTCCTCACGTTCGCTGCTATCATCACTGTTGTTCTCTGCCTGCGGATTTGTAGGTAGTGGTATGGATGGGGGAAGTGGGGGCTGGGTTGAACGGACAGGCAGACAGGCCATTTACAAGATGCCATCCATGGCCGATTGGTGAGGGGTGACTTTGGAGCTGGTAATGCTTTTGTACACCTTGTTCATCCTTCTTCATTTTACTCGACGAGCAATCAGTATGCTTCCCTTTTCCTTGTTTCTTGCGATTAGCATGGCGATGGACCTTTGTTCTCACCCGATTGATGTTATTCACATTCCGAGTGTTTGAAAGGAGCTGCTTTTCATTGTTCAGAATGGCCAACCAACCAGACTTCAGCTTAGAGCCCTTATTCATTGTTGACTCTATCCATATGTCGAGGGCGACACACGAATATGGTTTTCCTGTCATTGACTGTGCAAACATACCACTCTCCATGAATGCAGCCTGATCGACAGGAAGGGTATCAAGCACTGTGGTGAAATCGGGGAGATGCCGACCATACTTGTCATTATCTTAGATTTGCATCAAAGGAAGCATGAGCTTGAGTGAGGACTTGAACTCAGTCCAGTTGCTTGTTCTGATTGCATGGATATTTTGAGTTAGAACCTCAACCATTTCCATGAATGACATCCAGTATTCTGCTTGTGGGGCACCCTCAAAGTCCTTGAAGAGAGCATCAACGAGGTCCTTCAGCTCAGCATTTCTCTCTAGCTCTGCATGTTCATCTGCAAGTTCCTGTGCATCAATCGGATGTCGAAGCTTGGCAAGGGATGCCTTTACTTCTTCAGATAGAAGGGAATCTTCCAAACGTTTGTCTATGACATGGTGGACCAGAGTCTCGTAGAATAGTCGCAAGCAGCGAACCCCACGCTTAACATGTTTTCCACGAAGGGCCTGATCAACAGACCCGTCTGCTATAACACCAGCTGCCACTAACACATCTGAGATGCCAGATCCCTTAAACCTCTTGTATATAGTGTAGATGAACGACATTTGGATGTGGAAGGGTGCCATGAATGGTAAGATTTTGCTGAACAGCTCAGCATTCTCAGTTTTCAACTCTAGCATGAGCACGTAGACAGGATGATCACCAACAATTATTGCAAAAGGCATCTTTTTTTCTTCGATTGATTTTGCAAGCTTACACATCACATCATTGAGAATTGTCTTACTGGGTGGGTTGGGATAGGTCATGTGGTATATTGCTCGACTCTTCTCATCTGCATTTGACATGCTGGCGTGAAACCCTAAAAACCCAGGCACAGTCTGTTCTTCTGGCTTAGGTCTCATTCGGTCATCTTGCGCCCTGGTCAATACATTGATCACACTACAAATTTGTTGCACCGATGTGTCAGGAGGAGGAGTACTTTGATCAGCTGGTGGCTTGCTGAGAGGTGGTTCCCCACGCTTCGCTGTCTTGTATGGGTTGACTTTTTGCATTTCACTTCCGAGCTCTTTGAGAGTTGTCGAGAGGTTTGATGCAAAGTTGGCACCGGGAACTGGTCTATCCTCGTGATTCTCGGAAGGAAGTTCTGTATCAAATGATTCTGGCAGCACAAACATGACATTAGTGCGGTGTGACTGGCCAGCACCGGTCAGTGTGTCGCTCTTGAAGTCATCGTTGTCGACTATAACGATAGCAGGCTTACCATCAGCTAGTTCGAAGGGGCAATCAGATGAGCACTTGAGGTCATTGACCTCCCAAAAATCTCGCAGCATAAGTACGTCATTGTAACTGATGCCCAGTCCATCTTTGTGCATTATGTCGACTATCTCCCTACTCTTGGTCACTCCATGTAGCAAGACAGAGAGATTTATCTCAAATGCAGTGCGTTTTCCAGTGATGTAGCTTGTGAGGATAGATGCAATCGATCGGACGGATGGACTGTCATCAATTGCAGACTTATTTGGGTGTTTCAGCCATGTGAGCAGCTTGAGCAGGAGCTCACTGAGGTCTTCTTCTCTCTCCAACTCGTGTATATATGGGAGCCAGGGAATAGTATTTGTCCTGATGACTTGCTCTTTGAGTCGTGCCGCAACATTCATCACCAACTGATCATTGCTGACACCCAATGAAGATATTGCCGCCTCGATGTATGTACCTGCTGCTGTTGTATCATATACCAGTTCACTCACATTCTTTTGAACTCGTTCATGAAATCCGATGTCTTCCCCAAATTCATTGACGAGAATTTCCTTTACGTAGCTGGATTTTACTACTGAGTTATGTCCGTGATTTGAGATAGTGCGCTTATAGTCCTGCAGCAGGCCTTGCAGTGTGCGAATTTCATGGTCTTTGAAGATGACTTGACGAATATGATGAAAGAAGAGAGCTTGGGCCTCTTGGAGGTATACACGCTGCAGATGTTGAGTGCTTTCATCTGAAAGGGGCTTGTGTTCGCTTACATATTTGCGCCAGCACGCACGATGGTAGCGGATTTCCAACCAAAATGCTGTTTGACTATCTGGGATGGATGCAATCAGAGTGTCAAGTCTCAATCTCATGACCTCATCTTCCAGACGGACAGTATGTAACTTGAATTTAGTCCAGGCATCTACTGTTGATAGGAGTAAAATCTGCTTGTCACGATCACTACTCTTGTGTGCCCCTTTCATGCACCACACACATAGAGTCTTATCGTGAAGGACACCCATACTGGAGCGGAGCCTTTTAGGTGCACTGGCCTCTGGGGAAGGGTCTTGTTGATCTGATGCTTCATCTCTTTCAAGACATTCCTCGGATTTGTGTTTGCGTTTTTCGGCTTGAGAGAGCTTGCGCTTGCTGGATAATGATGCGTAACAAGTGCTATGCATGTGGTGACCCTTTGGTCCCTTCTCCCAATCCACATTTTCATGTATATGTTGAAACTTATCAAGTTCTTTCCATTGTAAAGACTTTTCCCGGATGGATTCCCACTTCTCAGGTGTAATGTTTTCCAAACGATCATCTGCGGTACATCGCTTACCACAGAGTAAAATACACTTGTATTCATTTAATGTCTTGTCTGGTAACTCTTCACTCTCTCTTCTATTATCCATTATTTCGGTCACTTCACAAGTCGGCGATTTTCATCAGATGGGCATGCGATCCATCTGAAACAGTAAAAAAGTAATATAAGATATACACCGCAGGCAGAGAACAACAGTGATGATAGCAGCGAAAGTGAGGACAGTGATTCTGATAGTGGCTCATACAGTAAATCATGTAGTGACAGTGAAGTGGCAGATTAGTATGTACAATTAGTATAATACAATACAATAACAATACAATATACAATACAATACAATACAATAACCATTCCAGTGGATTTGTAATGCCAGAATTAGTGAAAAAGGACACCTCATTCGTCCTTGTAGCTCATCTGATGCCAGAGATATTACATTTCATGTTTTTCAAGATGGCGTTGGCGGCCATTTTGAATATTGGGCTCTATCAGAGTTAGCCGTCATTTTTCAGAAGGGCATAGGAGCTAATTTTCCTTTAAAATGGTTCAGGTTGTCAAATCCATCGAGAGAAAAAGGTAGGAACAAAATGGTCACAGATTCCAAGCAAATGACCCTACTAATAATGAGGTGCACGGCTCATGACGCCATTGGCGCCAAATGAACAAAAAATACCTTTTAGGGGGTCCAGGTGGCATATTATTGACTTAAACCTAATAAATTAAAAGTGTATTTTTGGTCCAATTTTGATAAGATATCATTGGAAAGAGGAGAAAAAATGCAATAAATCTGTTAGACGGATTTATGATACACCAACAAAGGTTTTGACAGGAGGCTTGCAACCTTTCAAAACTTAAAAAAACAAACAAATATCAGCGGAAAAACTATATGGTGTATTAAAAATCTGTCAAAGAGATTTATTGCATTTTTTCTCCTATATCCAATGATATCGTACTTATTAAAATTGGACTAAAAATAAACTTTTTTATAGCGATTGGAAAATTTGCAAGAATTGCGAAAATCCGAGGTAGCGAAAAACTATTGGTCCGATTTGCCTGTATAAAAATGAAAATGATCGGACCATTTTGAAAAACATGGTGGACGCTCCCCTTAAAACTTAAAGAGCTGGGCCCGACTTAAGTCTGTATCTAAAAAGCAGCAAGTTAGGAGCATTATTAAGGCTTTTAAAGGGTTAAAATCGAGTGCAAATGTCCGGGAGCACAGCAGGCCACACGGTCGACACCCAGGGCTTACTGCCGCCCACTGACTCACGCTCCCTCTGTTCTCGAGAGGCCGGCAGTGTAGCCAGTAGAGAGCATAGCTGGAAAAAATATGCCGCTATACGCTAAACTTCCATGTTGGTGGTACCACTGCATCAAAACAACGAGTGCTACATAGCTCGTTCTGGTCTCATTTTGAAGCTTGTAGCGCCTAGTTTTTTGCTGAATACATTTCTTTTCATGCAGATACTTGATTGATCATTCAGGAGGGCCTGAATATGCACAAAATAGCCCAAAAAACCCCGCTAGACGATGGTTAAGACATTCACTGATTTTAAGGCCATTCGTGCAATTTAGGAAGATTTTTCTACTGAAAAATGCAAAAATATATTTCAAAGTGGCGTCTTTGGGCATATTATTAAAAACTTGATGGAGGTTTAGGGACGAAACTCGAAAATATATTAAATAAACAAACAAATACATAAAACAATCCCTATTAACCCGGCAACTGCTGGAAGACTCTTAAGAGTTTCCCCGAGCGACTGCGGGAAGACTCTTAAGTGGCTGGGAAAAAAAAACATTTAAAACACCCACACATTTTTGTTCTTTCTTTTTTTTTTTTTTTTTGCCCCTGGGCCATGCCAAATATCACTCCTCCATCTCCCCTCCATCCCCACTTTCCTCCCCTCCTTCAGTTATCACCTATTTTCCCTGTTATTCTCTTATTCTGTGGTCTATTTTCGTGCTAATATTAGCGAGTTGGTAGCAGGGCGTTGTCATCACTGTTACCAAGCGTGGGAAAGAGCGAGAGAGAGACTATTACGTAACAGTGTCTCTCCAGACAAGGGGAGGGAAGGAGGGGAGGGAGGTTGCCTCAGCCATACATTATGTAACTCCCGGCCTGTATCGCCGATTTTGACCATCCAAACACTGTTTCCACTTGTTTTATTGTTGTAACAGGTTAATACCTTTATAATCAACCTATAATAGGCGCATATGGATAAGTATTAATGCTATTTATGGTAAAATAACGATGTTAGTAATGGGAACAGCTCAAATATGTGCGCACAGGAGTGTGGTGTCTCATACCCCCCATGCGCACGTCTTAGGTTAACACGATGAAGTCTGGTGGTTTTATTCCAAGTGATGAATCCAAATGATGAGCCAGATGGGTACTAGGAGAACTTGACGTTATTTTGGCTAAACCAGACCAAGGGCTCCTGGCTCAGGGTAGCTTCCCGAATAAGCTCCACAGTTGCTTCCAAACCCTGACTCATTCCCTCAGACTGCACTTACATATGATACCATCAATTTGAGCTTTTAATTCAATGGATGATTTACCTGCTGTGTATCGTTAAAATGTCGTTAAACAAATAAGTTGACACTTGAATGAGGACTACTGTATTCTGTGTGTTCAATCACTTTATATTTCGTCCTCATATCTCCATAATCCTGATGGGTGCAACGCAACTCGATATTTATATATGTGTGTTTGTCTGTTCGTAAGAATATAAAAAAATTCAAAAACATGAATCGTCATATCGTCATTGCAGCTCTTCTCCCAAAATACTACAAATATACAGTATTATTCCTCCCTCGACCCGACCTCTACACTGTAAGCAAATGTAATTAGAGTTTACATAACAATGTACCGATGTACTGTATATTTATAATGATGGTTTTAAAGCTATCTAAATCAAGAATATAAATATATATATAACAAGAGGAAGAATAGATATAGAGCTGCGCCATACGCCATGTTTATTACTCGAATTTTCGGCATCAACAAGGTGCCATCTTCAGGTTATACAGACTGATCCTAAAAATATACAAAATAAGTATTATACTATTAGAAAGAAAATGGATCAAATGTAATACATTTTATCACTTAATAAGCTCACCTAGTGAAAAAGCTCCCAAATACATACAAAACAACATTAATCATAACCCACTGGCCTCAAACTCCATCCTGTAAACAATGAACATCAAACAAATAAGCCAAAATTCTTTGATAATTGATAAGCACACAATCACAAAAATACAAAAAACACCCATGTACAGTACTTCAAAAACCTAAGCACATCGAACGAGATCCACACCCCATGATGCTAAGGGACAACTAAACTAACCCCACTCAACCAAACACAACTGTTCATACAACCAATCCCCAAGTTTCGGACACTAATTGCAGAGAATGATATAAAATAAAACATTATGAATTGTGTGAAACGTTAAGTGCGGTGCCCTCGGCCCCTTACTGATGTCTTATATATATATATATATATATATATATATATATATATATATATATATATATATATATAGTAATACTCGCTAGGAAAATTGAAACAATGGAACACCAAGCTTTCGTCTATTCTCTCAAGACATCTTCAGGGTAATAGAAGAAAACAGGGGGAGAGTGAGGCATAAATACCCGTCCTAAATCATCTGTGAGTTTCTAATTAGCATATGAATACAAAAAGTGTTGCCATCCTACTACCTGTTGCCATATTTTTAGGAACATACTTCTCTTACATACAAAATTAATGTTTTACAAGTTATATATACCAATGCAGATATGCATATACATTGAAATATGCCGATCAAATACAATCTAATCTAATCATATATACAATTTGATACACATCAATGAACTTAAGAAAATTAGTACAATGCAAACCATATTATTTAGTATGAACGTATACAGAATAGCCTAAATGAAACTATAACATGATAGGCACAACACATTGAACTAATACAATATAGTAATGATACAACAATATGTGCTGTAATACACGATGAACACAACTATATATATATATATATATATATATATATATATATATATATGAATATAAGAAAACAAGAGTCTGAAGAGAGCCTCTTGGCCCACACAAGGCAGATCCCTTTCAAACTTTTATCTAACTTATGTAAATATGAAGAAATAAATATATATATACATATAATTACATATACTTACACATATACATTTATATACACGCATACATTACATATATACAAATGAAAATTACATATATAAGAAAATGGCAGTCTGCAGAAAGAAGATTGGTACACACAAGGCAGATCCTTCTCACACCCAACCCTAATTATAAGGCCGAATTATAGGCCCAACTCACTATTACTATGGGCCCTGAGGACTGACCTCACAAAAATTGTCAAGTCAACATATGGCAAAAGGAGTCTGTAGAGAGCCGAATGGCCCACACCCAGCAGATCCCCCTCACAACTATACAATTATATACAGTACATACATACACATCTACATACACACTCACACATATATACATACATAAACATACATAATTATATACAATACTAATGATTAATATACAAAAACAGAAGTAAATACATAGTGATCATACCTTACGTGTACAATATTTATTAGATACCTAAATCACTAATACTATGAGGATTGACCTCACCAAAAGGGTCATATGTCAAACTACAAGCTGTGTCAATCTATAATCTGACGGTCTGGACATATATTTCTAGTTCTTTTTGTTTTATCATTATCATGAAGGAGATTTAGCAGGATGTTATCTATTTTGTAAAGGCCATCATTTAGATTCATAGAGTTTCTATATACTCTGATCAAGGCGAACTCGGAAAATAGTCTTTCATAATAGCAGCTTGATCAGTAGATCATCTTAGCCTCATCCCAATTTATATGATGGTTTTGTCTTTGTTTATGTTTAAAAATACCATTAGATTCATGAGCTGACCTTACTGATTGTTGGTGTTGTTTAACTCTCACCTCTAATCTTTTTCCAGTTTGTCCTATGTATATGTAATGACATCCTTTACACGGAATTAAATAATTATACAACACCTGCATCATTTCTATTTTTTTTTTTTTTTTTTTTTGTATCAAAGTAGACTTGACGGAGTTTTCATAATTGAATACTACACTTATATTCAAATTCTTGAGAGATGTTGTGAGTGGTGTTAATTCATCATGATATAGCAAAACTAAGATATTTTTCGTTGAAAAGACTTTATTACTTACATTATAAAGGTTTGTTTCGGCTTTGGCTAAACTTTCATCAACAAGACTTTCAGGATAACAGAGTGTTTTGGCTAGCTTATATATATGTTCGTATTCGTTATCCATGAATTCTGGGTTACATATCCTTAATGCTCTTAGAAACATCTATCTATCTATCTATTGCCTGACGCCATGATCCCCGAAGGGGTGGCCACGAACGAACCGCCCCCAAGCACCTCTGTCCCCAGTCAGTCGACGCCCCTCCTCCCAACCAGCACCGCCTTCACTCATATACTTCCTCACTCCATCCTTCCACCTCTCCTTCGGTCTACCTCTTCCTCTCTGTCCTTCCACCTCGCTCTCGTACACCCTATTAGTCATTCTCTCGCTTCCCATACGTTCCATATGGCCGAACCATCTCAAGTTGTTGCTTTTCACACTTTCCATCACATCTACCTCCACACCACACCTCCTTCTTACTTCCTCATTCGTCTGTCTATCCCTCCATGTAACTCTGCACGCACTTCTCAAGTAACTCATTTCCACCGCTGTCACTCTTGGTCTCAGTCTCTCCACGAACGTCCATGCTTTGCTTCCGTAAGTTAGTGTCGGGATTACCACACTGTCATTTTTTACATAATCTTTACATTTTACCTGTGTGCTAATATATTATTCTTTTGATTGTTGGGATAAATCTAAGTCAAAGTAACTAAAGATAACTAATTCTGAACGAGTGATGAGAAAGGAATATCTTTGGGTTTTTTAGGCTAAAACAGCGATCTGATATCAACTGATATTTTATGAACTTGCTACATTTTTTCACCTACCAAGATTTTAGTGACTACAAAGAGAGTCGCTAGTTTTGTGGAAGTTGAACATGCCACTTCTTCTTGACTGAAAATGATAGTCATATTTACTGCATTTTGTGAGGCTAAGTAATAAGTCCTCGTTTTGTGGTTTTAGTGGAATGTTTGTTTATGTTATGGGTTCGAACCCCGCTCGTAACGTAACATGGTGCCGCGACCAGGATTCCGTTCTTTCCCTCGTTTGGTAGCAATTGAGAATATTAGTGAAAATTTTGGTCCCTCGCTAGGATATCGCATGCTCATCTCTTCCATCTCGTTTTGTTCTGTTTATGAGTTTAGAGAGTTGTTTCAGCCTCTATGTTCTTTAACCCCTGTCAAATGGGGATATTTGTAACTTTTACTACCTGGCAGGCGGGCATATTTACCCTAAACGAGCCAGAGCGTAATACAATTATGTATCTGTGAAAGGGCGATAATAGAGCTTTCCAATGACACCTGAATCATCCTTGTACGACCACGGGTTCTCTTGCAATGATGTTGCAACACGAGGGCAAAAACCCTAAAATACGGTAATTTCTAAGATTATCCATGTCCTCGCAAAGCCAGGGATGTGGAGGGGTGTGGTGGGGATCTCAGTTGCCTGGCTTGGCCCATGCAGAGCGGTCAGAGCCCGCCTGCGCTCCTCCCAACGCGTGGACTCTCTCTCAGAGCCGATAATGTGCTCAACATTCCTTTCGACTATTGTCGGGACCCGCGGGATAGGCCATTTTTTATCTCATTCGACATTTGTCGCGACCCGCGGCCTGGGTGTTAATGCAAAGTATTCGTGTTTCTCACTCATCCTAATTTGTTACACATTTTCTCTTTTATCCTTGTTCATAGCATTCAATCATGGACTTTAAGATTAGTGAATTTGTCGCTGACCCCTCCTTGAGCACCTCGTCTGTGTCGAAGCTCAGAACAGTAGACTGGATTGCCTTAGCCACAGAGTATGAAGTACCTTACAAATCTAGTAATACCAAAGGTGAGATTAGGAGGAGTGTGATTGGGAAATTGGTAAATACTAGAGTTTTGTCTGAGACAGCTTATCAGTTTTGTGCAGAGGAAGGAGGTAGTGATGCATGGATGCGAGTGAAACTATTAGAGCTAGAGAATGCAAAAGCTGACAGAGAACAGAGACAGCGTGAAATTGAACATGAGCGTGAACAAGATAGCATGAACTTGAACAAAAACAGTATGAGTTTGAACAAAAACAGCGTGAGATTGAACATGAGCGTGAACAAAAACAGCGTGAGCTTGAGGAGAAACAACGTGAGAGAGAGCATGATGAGCACATGTTAAAGTTAAAAGCTGAAGAAAACTGGAATCAAAGGGATTCGGTTGCAAGTAGACCATTTTCTGATATGGGTCATAATTTGAAATTTGTCCCTAATTTTGATGAGACTGACCCGGAGAATGTCTTCATCCTTTTTGAGAAGGCAGCCAACCAACTCAAGCAACGAAGGAGAGAAAGAGAGTTGGAGGAAAGGAGGGAAAGGGGGGGAAATTGAGTAGGAGTAAGGGTGTAGAAGACTAGGGGGTAGAATGGAATGTGGAGAAAAAGCGGGATAGGTAGCAAGGACCCTCACCATACCACACCACTCGTGTCGTGTTGGGACAATAATATTATCTTATATACGAAACAAAGCTGCCTACGGGTCAAATTAACTATACCAGCCTCATAACACTGCATACGATATTCAATCATAAATAATTAAATATGGTAACCACCATCATAAGCACAATGCCACAATTACAGCCAGTGATACCTTAATAATGTACTAAACTAGAAATCCCTAACACCTCCTTCACAAAGAGATTTTTAAGTGAAGCGAAAGTTAATCTAAACCTTAATACAATAATTTTAAACCTAATACCATTCACCAAACCATAAACCAAAACCAAAACTGCATAAATAAACAAACTATTGCTAGGTAACATAGCACTAACAAAGACAATTGGTCTCCTTCAGTCCCAGGATAACATATCCGCGATAATATTGTTCTTTCCCTTTAGGTGGTGAATTTCGAGGTTATACGGTTGCAATGCCAAGCACCATCTCATTAACCGCTGATTCGAGTTTTTCATTTCATACAAGAATTTCATGGGGTTGTGATCAGTAAACACTTTCACGGGAAAATGTGAACCACTAGAATACTCATTAAACTTATCCACTGCAAAGAGCAAAGCAAAACACTCTTTTTCAAAAGTGCTGTAGTGCAAACTGGATGCAAAATCTCAGCATCACTGTACTGTAACAAAAATGCTCCTACACCAACATCACTAGCATCCACCTGAATTATGAACGGCTTATGAAACTGAGGGCACTTCAGAATAGGTACATTGACTAATAGGCAACGAATCTTTGTGAATGAAGTTTGGCATTCTGGGGTCCACACAAACTTTCTCTGGGGACTAATCAAGTCTGTTAGGGGGCGCTGAGGTCAGCGAAGTTGGGTACAAACCTTCGATAGTACCCAGCCATACCCAAGAAGCTCATTACTGCCTTGCAGTCCTCGGGGATATGCAGTGTAGAAATGGCTTCGACTTTGGCAGAAACTGGGCTGACTTCCCCTTCTCCTACCATGTGACCCAGAAAGATTAGGTTGGCATGGCCGAACTC
Source organism: Paralithodes platypus (assembly GCA_032716605.1). NCBI lineage: Eukaryota > Metazoa > Arthropoda > Malacostraca > Decapoda > Lithodidae > Paralithodes > Paralithodes platypus. The sequence continues at coordinate 37,480,273 of CM064523.1, forward strand.
ACTCTTGGCAAGGTTGACAGTGAGTCCCGCCCTGGCCAAGATGGAGAAGAGAGTCTATAGCTGGTGAAGATGATCCTGCCAGGATTCGCTGTAGACCACAATATCGGTGAGGTAGGATTGCACGCCCGAGAGGCCATCTGTCACCCGGTGGATCAGTCGCTGGAAGGTGGCAGGCACATTCACCACACCGAAAGGCATGACGGTATATTGGAATAGCCCGTTCGGGGTGACAAACGCAGACACTCTCTCACTGCCTTCAATTATTTCTATGCACATTTTACATCTTGAATTACCACATTTGGTTATATATATATATATACCGGTATATATATATATATATATATATATATATATATATATATATATATATATATATATACCCAATACTATATATACTCTTTTTTATGCGGTTGCTATTTAACAGTGCACACCTTGTTTAAAACAAGTCTTTTGGACACCTTTTGTATCCCGGAGGTTATACATCCTCCTGGGGTGTTAGTCCGGTTATATTATCTTGGCATTTATGTCCAATGGCCGTGGCGTTGGCTGTACTGAACATGCTCTATATTTATTTCAATGGATTTGTTTAACCCTTTCAATATCTGAGTGAACAGTTGTTATTTATGATCTGGCTATAATAAATCGATTGTAATCAGCTTAGTCAAATTACATAAACATTATGATTATGAGTCCTACAGGGCTTTTCAAAGCTGAATAATATTGTGTAATGCCAGCTAGAATAATGCGGAAACTATCGTACTAATACTTAGAGGATAAACATTTTATATATCTTCACAATTTCATAAACTTGTCTTCCCATGCTAGTAAACCCTGAAGTAATCTATTCTACTGTACTAAACCCTAACTTGACTCTCATCGTCATCATCCTTTTCCTAGTTTTCCGTCTCCGACGTATCTGATTTAGGGTTAATCACCTGACTCGTAGGCGAAAGGCAAAGGTGGGTACAGCTGATGCTGCCCTGTAAAATGGTCTATAGCTACACATGCTATTCTGGCATTGCTACACACTGGGTACAGGGTTAGCATTGGTCATGGGGGATTGATTTATATGCCTGTGTCAAATACACAGTATATGTATTTATATTATTATATTTTTTGTTTTTGCTTCGGTGGGAATCAGCTGACGTGGCTGAGTGGTGTAGCAGAACGTTCTGTACATTTACTAGATCAGCACTAATACATTAATATATATATATATATATATATATATATATATATATATATATATATATATATATATATATATATATATATATATACCGGTATATATATATATATATATATATATATATATATATATATATATATATATATATATATATATATATATATATATATATATATATATATATATATATATATATATATATATATATATATATATATTTGAGATGACGGGGTGGAACAGCCATCCCCAAACCAAAGCAAGAATAGCAGTCATCCAAGACAACAGGAAAAATAGGAGAAGACAGAAGCAGAAGACGAGAAGAAATGAGACCCAACCAACTTCCCAGGCTTTAATTCCGGCCCGGATACAAGAGTTTACCTCTTTTTCCGGAACTACCCATGCTCTAAATTCCAGATAAATAGGTCAGTCTGTCCGGAAAAGGAGTTCGAGCCCTGACCACTCACAGGGGCCCCAGCTCCTCCAATGGCAGAGACAGGAACCACCACGGTATAGTTGTTGTTGTTGTTGTTGTTCCCCAAGCTGCCTGGCCGAACAGCCCCAAGGCCCCGAACAAGGCCAAGGCCACAACCGAGCGCCCCCACAGAACCATCCCCGCTGACCACAATAAAGCCCGGGTGACCGAAGCCACTCCATGGCGGGGAGTTGAGGAGGGCGCGGAAACGCCCGGGAAACCAAAGCCCCACCCAGGGCCCTGTGCCCGTAAGCAATTATGAAGAGAAAGTTGAAGGGCAAAGGAAAAATGTGACGCTTTGGCTTCCAATCTTGGTAGATTGGGAGGTCAATCCACGGAAGAGACGCCGTCACTTGAGATCTAGAAAATATGAAAGTACAAGGAACAGTCAGAGTAAGCTATGGGTATGGAAAAGATCGCTCAGTTCTCACTCTGATAGACCAGCCCATCACCACAACCCAATCCTCTCAGCATCAGGTAGGAAAGGCCCAAGAAAGCCGCCTTTGGCGGGGGGATAGCTCCCCTATTTCAACCCCTTTCGGGGTTGGGCACCCGCCCCCGGTATAGTAACATAAGGAGGTAGGCGCATGGCGGTATTATTGGAACCACGACAGTCACTTGTTTGGGCCTCTGTGATGTCACTCAATGACTCCTGTGTACCGTCTCCCTAGCCTAAGTATGGTCTTCTAACAGGATCGGTATATTGCGTTTTCCACCGAAAATGTAAAGTGACATGGATAAACATAGACATATATAGTGTGACAGGACCCTAGTCTATTTGCTAAAGTTGTAATTTTTTGCATTTGAAGAATATATATACGGCTATGAGGTAGTAGCCTATATAGCCGACGTCGCTTCAAATTTTACCGCGGAAATGCGTTGATATTTTTGTCCACCTAATTGCCTAATATGTAGAGTAACGTCGATTGATATCGATAATGATATTGTAGTAGGACCCAATCTACATGTTAGCATTGTTATTTGATATAATTATGTGTAGTTTATATGAAGAGATATTTCGAAGATGTTGGTGGTTTTTTATTTGTCGGTCGGTCGGGAGAAAATGTAGGCCTAAACGGATTCTCGTTTATCCCTAGCTCAACTTCCTTTAAATTCACGTAGTTTGCTTCTGACACTAATCAACTTTCACCCAGTGATGGCGTGTGAGGGTGTATGAAGGCCTAGGGGATGTGGAGAGATGATTTGTATAAGTATATGGCCAGCTAGAGGGAACATAGATTTCTACGAAGCGAAATGGTGGCTGGGACTCGGAGTGGGGGGGAGAAGAACGGACGGTGGTGCCCTCTGACGGTCAGAGAGAACACTATAGCGGAGCCAAACAAGCCACGATGGTATACAAATATTTCACTAAATATTCGCTTATAGAATAATCAACGTTATTCCGACAACTATATCTTATATTATGACGGTACCATGGTTGAACGTGAAGTCACAAAAAAAAATAATTAATAAAAGTCTGTTTAGTGCTTTTTAGAAGCCTTTATGTAGGCTATACGAGTTCAAGAATTCACTGCGTCTACCTTCTATTGTTACTATACCGTGGGAACAACCGCCCGAGGCATATCATCAGCTCCAGCCCAATTTACGATACAATGAAGACATGTTTATGGAGTTAAGCACCAAGTACCATTCCAATATAGAAATAAGTGGGACCCTCAGTACCCCTCCTATAGTAGCTTACCGGAAGACTAGTAATGAAACAAATGCAGTGTCAAATAAGAAACTTGTGGCCGGCAGAATAAGAAAAGCCAGATACCACGATGGATAGAAAATAATACATTACATCACCACAAGGCCCTCTAGAAATAGGGGATCATGATCACGAGATTAAGAATCTCCATGTGTACCAATCATAGACTCCTTTAAAGAAGGACTGAAACCTCCCATGCTCGGGGTTTGTAACTTGAGTATGAAGGATTAACTCGAGTCCTGGGCTAAAATGACTTCTAGAAGGGCTATAGACACGATCTTGGGGTCCAAATAGAGTTTTTTGAGGACGGCGAGTTTACTAGCGACATTTTCAACACCACCTGGGGTCATCTTCAAGGTCAAAAGGTCATATTTCAAGGTCAAATTAGTGAATTTTGGTATCCATCTGCACGACGAATCCAGACAGCCTTGGACTGTACAAGTTTCACTAGGCTGGAGGAGGCCTGCCAAATTATATCTACCTGCGCATGGCAAGGAGGTGGTGGTCGTAAGCTGAAGCTAACTCAGCAAACTGCTGAAGCCTTCACTGTGTCCACACGTAATAATGTTGATGCTGCCAAATTGCTTCTGGCAGAGAAAGACTTTGACTACGTTCTTCCTGCTATATACGCGGATGAAGCCATGGAAAAGTGTTTCGGCCAAGCCAGGCAAAGAAGCGGTGGAAACCTCTACATTGACGTAGTTGACAATATGGCTGCAGCTAAAATTGAAAATTTGCAGACACTCATTAAGCATGACATTATGCCAGAATCTAGTTCTCATGTGCTTGATTGCGACAAGATTTGTACTACTTCCATAAATCCAGATGAGCGAATAGAACTCATTGACGAGATCACTCCTCAAGACACTCAGGAACTCTTGAGGTCTGATGATACCCTTAAGCATAAAGTTGTTTATTTGGTCGGCCACCTTGTTCATAAATATGGTGATAGCACTAGTATGGAGGAGATCATTGATGATGATGGTAACGAGGTGTCATCTGAGTTCCTAGATAATTTAAATAGAAGTGGACTGAGTGTGCCGACTATGTCAACCGTCTTTTTTGTACATAATGCCTATAATTTGCATGACAAGACTAAAATACGTTGCCGCTTTCATTTTGCTGAGATGTTATCCTTTGTAGATGTACCTGTATCTAGTAGTAATGCTGCATGTACTGCTTTAGCTAACATTCTATTGAAAGCTCATGTCCTCAATGTAAGTGACAAAGAAAAGGCTGTGGGATGCCTCAGGAGGCAAGAAAAGCTCTCCAACTAGCGATAGCTCTCCAACTAGTGATAGACATAGACATAGTTGTAATAGATATAGTGTTGTGATATGCATATAATGTTTATGTAATACGATATAAGATAATAAATATCAAATTTTGACAGCTCTACAAACTTGCCTCTTATTACAATCAGCCATCTCTCACCGTTTATGAGTTAGACACAAAAAACGGGCAAAAATTTCCAAAATTCACTAATTTGACCTTGAAATATGACGTTTTGACCTTGAAGATGACCCCAGATGGTGTTGAAAATGTCGCTAATGAACTCGCCGTCCTCAAAAACCCCTATTTGGACCCCGAGATCATGTCTCTAGCCCTTCTAGAAGTCATTTTAGCCCAGGACTCGAGTTAATCCTTCATACTCAAGTTACAAACCCCGAGCATGGGAGGTTTCAGTCCTTCTTTAAAGGAGTCTATGGATAATAAATATCAAATTTAGACAGTTCTACAAACTTGCCTCTTATTACAATCAGCCATCTCTTACCGTTTATGAGTTAGACACAAAAAACGGGCAAACATTACCAAAATTCACTAATTTGACCTTCAAATATGACCTTTTGACCTTGAAGATGACCCCAGGTTGTGTTGAAAATGTCGCTAGTGAACTCGCCGTCCTCAAAAAACCCTATTTGGACCCTGTGACGTTCCAGTCCTTCTTTAAAGGAGTCTATGGTACCAATAAATAACCCCCATGTATTTTTAGATTAAGTATTACCTTCACCATAGCCAAAACAACGATATCCACATGTCCCTATGAACTCGAAAGACACCAAATTGAACCCTAAAAAGAACCCAAATATAGCCTGACTTTAACTGAAGGAAATTAAGCAAATACGATTGTCTCCTTCGTCTGGTTACGCCGGGAGGAAAACATTGGTATAACCGTTTCACCAGACGTCCAGTCCGGAACCCCTTCACCTGTACCTGGGAGAGAGGCAGTTCCCCTTGATGCCCAGCCCTGCAGTACTACAAGAGGCAGTTCCCCCTGACGTCCAGCCCTGTAGAACCACGAGACCACGTCGACCAGATTCTCGCTCACGGCTCCCTCCAGCCCTACCCTAAGTGTCTCTGAGTATATTAAGTTGTGGCTATTAGTTGTGAAGGTAAGGTAAAATATGTTAATATTCCCTTTATAATTAACTCTAGATTTGTGCCCAGGATCTATCGTGAATCTACCGTGTGAAACATTAAATTTTGATCCGTACAAGTGATTTATAAGTACGAGATATTGCCTTGTTGATCTGTATTAACTCGTCATAAACTTAAATTAACCACACACTTCATCTTCATATTTTACATCTGTTGCTTAGCAAAAATATTCACAGATGTTCCTATATTGTGTCCATTTATTCTGTGTGTAACGAAGTTGAAGTCAAAGTGTATAACTTGAACTAATTCCCTTCTTAAACATTCTATTTACCAAAAACCTACGCCCAATTTCAAGATTCTTTTATGTACTTAATTACTACCCAGAGAGCTTTATCATTTTACCCCCCTTTTAATTTGAAAGTCAAGACCCCTTTCGTTGAATTAGTATTTATTCATTTCCAAGTTCTATTCTATTAATTCTTGTGAATAATCTGATAATATACGTTATACGGATCTTATAATTTTTTCCACACGTATCTAGGAATCCCGTTCGAATATTCCTATGTCTATTTAGCCTACGTTTGGCTATTAAATTATCTTCGATTACTTGATTTAGTAATTATTTATTATAATCATTTCAAAGTTATAATATAACGCTACTATAGTTCTGCGTTTTAATATAGGAATTTGTTAATTTATTCAGAGCTCCTTTCATGCCAAGTGTTGGTATATAATTAGTGCAACTTTGTCGTGTACGCCATTTCATGTAACTATTCTATTTTAAGCTATTTATTCGCGCTACTTATATCTGTGCCCCTAAATTACTCAGTTAATTTATTCCTATCTTATTATTTCGGATTTTCCATTTTCCTTCCGTCACATTAATTCTTAGTGCATTGGAATTCCTCCATTCGAGCGATTTGATTTCATCTCTGATCAAAGTATTTTCGTGTCGAATTAGAGAGATTATTCATATTTATTCTTAGAGGGTCAATTTATAATTTAGCTTGTCCTCCCTTTTAGACTTAAATTATCCATCTAGCTTGAACCTTTAAACTAACATCGCATTAATTCATATTACTATTTTCCGTGACCGCAGTATCTTCTATAGTCCTACAGACCTAAACAGGCGGTTATGGGCGCGGTCACCTACCCTTACACTGGTGCCACCTGTCCACTTGACCCTTTCCGTACGATAACCTTTCCAAATTACTCTCGCTACCTCCCCCCGTTCAAGGTCAATGTAAGGAGATCGGCTCTCTCTCTATATACTGTATGTGTAAGACTGTGTAGCCCACATGAATGCATAGATTATTATTGCTATAATAAATTATATTAGTATTTATCTCTCTCTCTCACTCACCCTACACACCTCACCCCCCCCCCTCCACACCACTCCCCCACCCCCACCCCACAAACACACAACACACCCCTCTTACCCCCCCCCCCCCATCACCACCCCGCATACACCACACCAGGATCCAGAGAATATAGGGTCAACCCACGCGCAGGTACCTGTGAATGAGTGACGTCACAGTCCCCACGCTCTGCCTGAACCCCTCATATAAGACATCTTGTTTTTGTGATATATTGAACTATGCGTGTATATAGAATCTTATTTAATGTTACAGGACAAAAGAAAACATTAAAATATATCAAGCTTAGTATATTTTACAATTAAATGTGCATAAATATGAGGTAATATATTATGGACAATAGCGAGCATACCAATGAATAACATATAGGGTATAGGCTACACCAAGAAAGTGCTTACATTAACTTCATATGAGAGAGAGAGAGAGAGTGGGAGTGGTTGATACCTGATTAGGGGCTACTTATTCCTAAGGAAGGGCATATAATGTCATTAGTGAAGGACCGGACACACACACAAACACGCACACAGACTTGTGTGTGTGTGTGGACAAGCGGTGATGTGTGTGTGTGTGTTGATCTGAGTGAAAATCTGTGAGTGTATGTGTGTATGGGATAGTGGGAATGAGTGTTTGTGTATGCGTATCTTGCTCACCTTTATCATGACAAAAGGACTGCATTTTACAAACCATGAGTGTGTGTGTTGAATTCTAGCTTGTCAATGTTAAGCTGATAAATCTGTTTAATGCCCTATGAATTTTCCGCCAAGTAGAAGGGACACACACACACACACACACACACACACACACACACACACACACACACACACACACACACACACTCACGCACGCACATACACTTACGCACACTCACTAACACACACACACATGCATTTTACAAACTCATGTGTGTGTGTGGGTTGGGGTTAGTTTCTAGCTTGTCAATGTTAAGCTGAATATTTTTCCTAACGTCATACACACAGTCACACACACGCACTGCATTTTATAAACTGTGTAATAATAATAATAATAATAATAAACGGTTTATTAACCCTTAAAAAGCAGCTCACCACATAAGTCGAATAAATAAAGCTGGACTATGTGGCGGCGTTCGACATAACTCGAGTGGCAATTTCAGCACGTAATGTTGCTGAGAGAGAGAGAAACAAGTGGTGGCAGGAGAGTAGCGAGCGTATGACTGCTCCAGACCACCGCGGCGAACCTACTGACACGAATCTCACCTCCCTCCTACCTCTCTCACTCGCTATATACGGAATTGTATCGGGAAAGTGGCTAATTACCTGCTTTTTGCACTCGCGTTGCACGGTTATTGCAAGAAAACTAGCCATCATAAAAGGATCGTTATGGTGTCATTCGAAAGCTCTGTTTATGCCCTTTCAGGGATAGATACTTGTTTTACGTTCTAGGTCTTATTTAGGCATGAAAATGATCACGTAAACAGCCCTATTTTGGCTAAAAACACCCCGCTGGGCGGTACATATAAATAAACCGCATAGGCCGCTCGTAAAGGGTTAAAGAATGGCAACCTCATGAGCTGAAAATACACATTTTACAATTTAGTGGATGAACATGAGATGTACAGATATGAGGATGGTAAGCTTAGTTTACAAACAAAATAAATAAATACAATAATGATGCATGTGGAGAATACAAATTATCATAAAATAACCTTGAGAGTAAGTGATATACAGTACATATACACATTTATTTACTTACTCATATACAGAACATACGTATATACACGTACGTGCGCACATACATATACATACATATATAGGAACATAAGAACATGCAGTAAGTGTGCACATGTCCGTATACACAAACGCTCACGTATGCACACAAACATACATACATACAGAAACTGATTTGGTAAGGTCAGGTAATGAGGGTGCGGGTACTACAATGGGAGGTTAATCCTCGGTAGTGTAGGTGTGTGTGTGTGTGTGTGTGTGTGTGTGTGTGTGTGTGTGTGCATGTGTGTGTGTGGGTTGGGGTTAATTCTAGCTTGTCAATGTTAAGCAGAATAGTTTTCCTAACGTCATACACACACACACACACGCACTGCATTTTACAAACTGTGTGTGTGTGTGTGTGTGTGTGTGTGTGTGTGTGTGTGTGTGTGTGCGCGCGCGCTTTTGAATTCTACCTTGCCCATGTTAAGCTGATGATTGTTTCTACTGTCATATTACCAGCTGCCAAATTATCACACCCACATTAGAATTAGAATTAAAACAGCAAGCTACAAGGGCTATGTATTCGTTGATTAGTAAATGCAGAACATATAATTTACCAGTTGATATACAGCTGGAATTGTTTAAAGCAATGGTTAGACCAGTTATGTTGTACTGTATGCTGCTGAGGTATGGGGACATTATGTTATTAGAAAATTAGAACAGCTTCATTTGAGGTTTTTAAAGCATACATTACATGTTCATAAGTATACTAGTAATGACATGTTGTATGGTGAACTTGGTGAATATCCTATAGACATAAATATTAAGTGTTCAATGATCGGTTACTGGGTGAGATTAATTACTGGTAAAACAAGTACGATAAGTTAAGTTATATAATGTACAAGTGTGTGTTACATTTGGATCAGGTTGGTGTTTATACTTCACCTTGGTTGAATTGTGTTAAAAGTATTTGTAATGACTGTCGGATGTCTGGAGTCTGGTTGTCACACAATGTAATAACCCCAGCCTGGTTCAGATTGGCAATAGAACAACAGCTTAAAGATCAACGGATAACAAAATGGAATAGTAATTTGCCATTTGTAGTAGCTATAGAACTTATACATTTGTCTTCAGTATGGAGGATTAACTTGTGAAATTGGATAAGGGAGAGAGACCAGCTATAAGTAAACTGAGAGCAAGTAATAATAAATTACCAGTTAATACTGGTAGACACAGAAATATTGATAGAGAAGACAGAGTATGTACTAAATGTAATGAGAATGTGGTGCGGGACGAATATCATTTGTTGTTTATATATCAAAATGAGGATATTGTACAGTTAAGGAATAGATATATTTCTCATTACTACAAGCATAACCCAACACAGTATAATATATACTGTTAATGAATAATACTAACTTAAAATGTATGAGGAATCTGTCACCTCTTCTCAAAAGAACGTTTACTATGTATAGATAGATCAAGTCTTAGGATATTTAATATAGTTTGCTTAAGATGTACCAGTGTATTTACGTGTACGCTAATTTAGTTAGCAAAGGCATATTGTACATTTGTAGCCTAGCATGTAAGGGGCAGTGCTCCATACTTTTTGTAAAAGTCTGAACAAAATAAACTCAATTCAATTCAATTCACACACACACACATACACACACACACCCACACCCACCCACACACACTCACACACACACACACACTGTAATTGTCTCAACTTCTGATGTTGTTAGTTAAGCCTTTGAGTACCATCTACGTGTGTTATATTTTATTCTAGCTAGGATATATTAATGCGATATTATGCAGCTTCGGAAGGATCTACGGTAGTTAAAAAGGTTGGTTGAGATAGTTGGAAGCCATATTATTGCTAGAGGTCCTTCCTAATCTGAATACAATGGTCTAATAGTGGCTACACTATAAAGAAAAGGACATCACCGGTACGTTATGGGTTAACTGTATAGTAACTAACATCATTGTTTTTATGCTATATATTTCAAGATAGGTATCTTAGCATTTATAATTCCAAATCATTATCATACCACACACAACTAGAATTATAAAACACCCGCTTTGTTTAACCTGTATGTTCGTGATTGAGTTCTCAAAGTGAATGAACTGACCGACCTCCCACTGACCCCTAGCCTCTGTCCCCACTGTGGCGAGAATGACGTCATGCGCGAAAGACAGCGCGTTTTCTTTGAGCGGTGGGTTGACCCTATATTCTCTGGACCCTGCACTACACCACACTTGCATCCACTTTATTCCCCCCCACCCACCCAGTTTTGTGGCGCTCTCGCTCTCTCTCTCTCTCTCATATATATATATATATATATATATATATATATATATTGAGAATATCACAAATACACGTGAGCCACTAAATGTTTCTAGTCTCTCAGTGGGGATCGAACCGTCGACCATCAGGACGATAGCCGACGCTTTAATCAATTACACCACGGCAGTCTGCCGTGGTGTAATTGATTAAAGCGTCGGCTATCGTCCTGATGGTCGACGGTTCGATATATATATATATATATATATATACTGTATATATATATATATATATATGTATATGTATGTACGTATGTATATACTGGTAATATATTATAATTTTATATTTTTACTTTTTTTCCACACCACCCAAGAGGTAAAAGTTTCAGTGCATTTTTTTTTAAGAGGTTTCCCCTCTGTACCATCTGTTTTGTCTGACTATGCAAGTGGTGGGGCGATTTGGAGCAGCTTCCATTGTGGATGGTGTCAAAGTCAGGAATGAAATGAAGTGAGAGTATAAACTTCGTGCGCCTGGCAGCGCGCCATCACGTGAAATTTGTGATGAGTTTTTTTGGCCGACGTCTGACAACATCGCTGTAGCCATGTTGCCAAGCTGTATACAATGTCCATTGAATTTACTAATAAGCGAATTAATTATAAAAACAATAAAGCTTTTTTGTACCTGTAGAAATAGCCTGAGCATTTCAAACCGACTTAAGGTACTTAATACCGAAAATAATATATTTTCGTTGTTAGGGATTATACATGTGGCACCAATGTAACGGGAGTAACCGCGGGTAGGACCGCCTGTTAAGATCTGTTTGACTATAGCTATACCCCCACAAGCGGTACGTTTGATCTTTTACCTGTGCGCAGTCTAGCTTCCCCCCGCTCCCCCACCCCCCCACCCACGCCACACACTCACCCCGCACAGTGAACGATACGTTCCACTGTTTTGCGTAGTATTTCAGAATACTTCAGTTAGACACTTTACTCCCATAGATATTATTATCAAGGTGTTTATTTTATTGATACATGTATCTGTATCCTATGCGTATTTTTCCTTCCTTGATTGTAATATGATTAATTCTAGTACTCCATTTGAGATTAAGATTATTAACCCGTTGAGACCCAGCGTCGCACGTGTTGCGTCGGCAGTCTTTGATCACCAACTCCCAGCGACGCATCACGTGCGTCCGACATATAAAAAAAACTTACGTGGCTCGTAAGGTAGGAAATGGCGGGAGAATAGGAGAGGGAGGTACCGTAGTGTGTGGGGGAGCCGGGCCAGTAGGTGTGAGCGGGCCGAGACAGCCGCGCGGCTGGTGGTGGTGGGCTTAGTGGGGATAGTTTACACCCCTAGTTTACCGCCACTTTGAACCTTCATTACTCCGGTCGTATGGGAGCTAGAGGCTTGAGATTTATGTGAGATACTCCTTAGGATGTATGCCGTACAATGCCATACTCAGTTTTTACCCTAGTGCTCCCGGGCGGGTGGTCATGCGGGGGAGACGAACTATTGAAACCCGCCCCCCCGCCCCCCAAATGACCGAAATTAGTTTTTTTTTATTTGTGTGTTCATTTCTCACAATTCTCTTCCATTTTGGCTCAACACATTTTTTTGAAGCTCCCCCCCCCCCGACCCCCCACCGGCCCCCCCCCAAAAAAAAAATGTCAGAGGTGATTTGTTTTTGTTTTGTTTTCATTTCTCATCCTTGTCTTCCATTTTAGCAAACAAAAAAAATAAGTGAAAATGGCTTGGGACTGGGGTGAACAAAATATTATAACTAGCCGGGGCTCAACGGGTTAACTCTCTCCACTATAGTTATTATTTGCTCCCTGTTTCCTTATAACAGTCGAGTTTAGTGTATCTATAACCTATTTATGTTTGTCAATAAACAAGAGTGTAAATTACCTTGTGTGTTTATTGTGTTTATTGTTGCCTGATTGAGTTTACTATTATCATATGCACTGTGCTCGATGTGTTCCTGCCGAGGAATATTCCAAATCTAATTATCCTAAATTCAGATTGATTCTAGATAATACGGAAGCCTGTTGGATTACAACCCGGCATAACAATATATATACTGTATATATATATATATATATATATATATATATATATATATATATATATACAATATATATATACATATACCTGTATATATTATATTATAATATATATATATATATATATATGTTTCTAGTCTCTCAGTGGGGATCGAACCATCGACCATCAGAACGATAGCCGACGCTTAATCAATTACACCACGGCAGTCTAAAAGACACTCAGCCTTCTATCCTATTTATGTTAGGGAGAAGGGAAACCCACTAGGCGAATGAAATTAAATGAAATCAATTTCAACCCGAGTTGCGTCGGGACACTCAAAAATCCGTGTATGGTATTCTGGAAATATGGATCCTACAACTAGGTTTGAATTGATATATTCGCCTAGTGGGTTTCCCTTCTCCCTAACATAATAGGATAGAAGGCTGAGTGTCTTTTAGACTGCCGTGGTGTAATTGATTAAGCGTCGGCTATCGTTCTGATGGTCGATGGTTCGATCCCCACTGAGAGACTAGAAACATTTAGTGGCTCACGTGTATTTGTGATATATTCTCAATATTTGTAACTCTCATGCTTTGGGGGTTAGAATTAAATGAAATCAATTTCAACCCGAGTTGCGTCGGGACACTCAAAAATCCGTGTATGGTATTCTGGAAATATGGATCCTACAACTAGGTTTGAATTGAAATATATTCGCCTAGTGGGTTTCCCTTCTCCCTAACATAAATAGGATAGAAGGCTGAGTGTCTTTTAGACTGCCGTGGTGTAATTGATTAAGCGTCGGCTATCGTTCTGATGGTCGATGGTTCGATCCCCACTGAGAGACTAGAAACATTTAGTGGCTCACGTGTATTTGTGATATATTCTCAATATTTGTAACTCTCATGCTTTGGGGGTTAGAATTAAATGAAATCAATTTCAACCCGAGTTGCGTCGGGACACTCAAAAATCCGTGTATGGTATTCTGGAAATATGGATCCTACAACTAGGTTTGAATTGAAATATATTCGCCTAGTGGGTTTCCCTTCTCCCTAACATAAATAGGATAGAAGGCTGAGTGTCTTTTAGACTGCCGTGGTGTAATTGATTAAGCGTCGGCTATCGTTCTGATGGTCGATGGTTCGATCCCCACTGAGAGACTAGAAACATTTAGTGGCTCACGTGTATTTGTGATATATTCTCAATATTTGTAACTTTCATGCTTTGTGGGTTAGAATTAAATTAAATCAATTTCAACCCGAGTTGCGTCGGGACACTCAAAAATCCGTGTATGGTATTCTGGAAATATGGATCCTACAACTAGGTTTGAATTGAAATATATTCGCCTAGTGGGTTTCCCTTCTCCCTAACATAAATAGGATAGAAGGCTGAGTGTCTTTTAGACTGCCGTGGTGTAATTGATTAAGCGTCGGCTATCGTTCTGTTGGTCGATGGTTCGATCCACACTGAGAGACTAGAAACATTTAGTGGCTCACGTGTATTTGTGATATATTCTCAATATATATATATATATATATATATATATATTATATATATATATATATATAGGATATATATATATATATATATTATATATATTATATATCACATATAATCAACTACTAAGTATAGTTTGCAAATAGAATTACCCATAAAAGGTTTACAACTTACCTATAAATGGTTTACAACCAATGTAATATAGCTCAGTGTATTCCACTCATAAAACATTCACGCTGAGTGAAGATAGGGATCGCAGCTTAATGCTTGACACGTGTTGATCCGGGAAGTATCATATAAGCGTAATTCTTGCAAGCGCTTGATGTTAATCCTGGCAATAAGTAGTGTCACACGAGAGTCACATCCTTAACCAACCTCCCTTGTCACTATGCCAGCTCAGTTGCAGCATAAGTTCCCTCTAGGAAGTTTGTGTCTCCTGAAGGATCGAGAGGGTATAGCCTTGTGTTCAGTGCAAGTGATTAACAATATGAATATTTTTAAATGCTCCCAAATATTTTAACTCAATGACTGTGGGCATACTATATAAAAACTAAGGGCATAACTGCGGCAATTGTCATATTACAATCGCTGAAAATCTACGTAGTACATGGTCTGGCAGCCAGGCAAGTGAGTCTAAGCACCGTGGGACCATTCCATCCGACACCCACTGTATCTGGGCGAATACTAATCTAACTGTGAGACATCTCCAGCTCCCCTGCAGACTTGGGAATCGCGAAGACCGCTCTAACCGTTAATTTTTACCGATTTAGCCCCACATTTGCAATATTGTTGCAGGACAACCAGTAGTTGTACATACATGATTCAGGTGTTTTGGGAAAGGTCTATTCCTGTACTTTCAGGGATATATAATTGAATTACGTTCTAGCTCCTGTTTATACATGAAAATGTGCAGGAAATGAAGGTAACATTTAGTCCAAAACCCCTATGGTACAGTGCAGACCAAGCAATTGTCATATGACAATTGCCTCACTGATTGTGTTAATTTAGGTACATACATACCTAGTAATTCCCTATTTCAGAAGATATAATTAAAGAGGAACATAATGTACTCAAACTAAGTTGCTCTTAGCTTTTATAAGATTCCAAATAGCATGTACAAACTATTTTTTCTGGTAATGAAATCGCAAAGCCATTATTTACTGTTTTCTCTCACACCGCTTCTCTGTTAAAATTACTCTTTTCAGAATTAGTATCTCAGCGCATGGACCTAATTAACTATTCTGCCCAAAAAGGTAATATATATTCAGAGGTAAAACCTGCTACACCTTCATCTTCTGTCAACATTCTTGGCATTTGTTTTTGTTTTTATCTTTCTTGGAAAGATAATATTACCACTATAGTATATAAACATAAATTCACTGCTCTACTAGGGTAGGAATAATTCGACAGTTGTATAGAAGTTCGCATCTTTATTTAACATACTCCCATGGTAACCGTAATCCACATAGCAATTGATTCTCTGTTCGAGTCAAGATTAATTAAAAATGTTAGTTAAATACCAACGTCGGTCCAGTATAGATTGCACTTTGGAATGTTTACATTCCCATCACTACCTACAGTATCTGCACAATCACTATTCAGAGTCTTGACTCACTTCGACTTCGAGCCAAAGGCACATCACTATATTCACAATGGTTGACAAAGCTATGCTATAACTATCCATCAATATGTTCTTTAATCTCTTTAACAATAGTAGGACAGAGGATTTTATCAATATGTTCTCACATCACTATGACAATATCAGAAACACTTATTCCTTTACATGGGATTAAATCACCTTACTCATATTTAACACAAGTAATGAACCCATATTTAACACAAGTAATGAACCCATATTTAACACAAGTAATGAACCCGTAGGTATTTACATCACCATGAAAATATCAGTAACACTTATTCCTTTACATGGAATTAAACACCTAATTAATAACTGTTGTTTCCTTATAACAAAAAGAGAATTTCATGGGTCTGGGCTGAAGCCCTTCTCTAACTATTTCTTCAACTAGGTCTAACCTATTGTGCAGATGCTAAACCCCGGAAAACTGTTCAGGTAAACCCAGTTATCTCCATTACATGGGCTATATCAATTAGTTCCCCATATAACTTTATCCCGAAGAACTCCCACTTAATATTAAACATATCTTTACTTAATATCCTATAACATCCTGTACTATTGTTAGCTAACTGGCTGAGTGCCTTTACTAACAATAACAGCTATATCTCTCAACACATCATCTCTTCATTCCATCATTTGTCTAATCTGTTTCTCTTTTGCTGTTCAATAGGAACACATAGATTGTATGGTTGGAACACACTGGTTCAGTCTAGCATTTAACTTTTTGGTAAGTCTGTTCGGGCCCTTAAGGGTCATTTACAAATATTCTGGAAGCTCCCTTGTTTTTGCTTCACCACATCAAAGCGGGCCAATACACCATCTCCATCTTCTCAGTACCATCTACCACCATCTTGAATCGCTTGGCTTATTGTGTGAAGGCTAGTGATGTGTCGGCAGGCATCAGGATATTGGAGGTGTATCTGTGCCAAGGGTGGGCGATTTACTAGGTCCCAGATCGTCTTGCGCTCGGTTGGTGGAGGACAGGAACAGGCTTATTTATCTCCCCATGGGTGCCAAGGTGAACTGAGCAAGGAAGGTGTGTCTACTAAGAGCTTGCCAGTGTGATCCGTGCAGGTGCCCGTGACCCCTCCCTCACGGAACGGGGCCCTGTGATTGGCCGAGACGCTCGCTCGAGAGGAGTTATACCAGCCCGCTCGCTTCGAATTTCAATCTTCTCCCCCTGCTTTACTTCATCTTGGTAATATTTTCCTGGAAGCTTATTAGAGATGTTCTGTAGTGTCTGACAGGAGTAAGAGGGTGGCACCACTGTAATAGAACGTTTGCAACCAGGATAAAATAAACGGGTGTGAACTGAGAGCGTGTTAAGAGGCGAGCGTTTAAAGGGGGATGAGAGGTGATCTTTGTGCTGCGTCATAGGAGGCTGGCGATTGGTCGAGCGCGGGGGAGTTTCAGGGTTTTCCCCATGACAAGATTTAAAGGGTAAACTTTGCTTATCTCCTTGAGCTAATCCCATCTCCTGGTTGGCAGACGGGATTACTCCTTCAAACACACTTGTTTTTTAAACTATTGTAATATAATATGGGGGAATACGAGCGCTACCCAACTAACAAGCATTCAAAAACTGCAGAATTTTGCAGCCAAAATTATAGACAGAAAGGCAAAAAAGTACGACCACGTCACCCATATTATAAAAAATTTAAAATGGATAACCATTAAAGAAAAAATTATCCATGACACAGGAGTAGCTATCTATAAATATCTAAACAATTTATACCCAGACTACCTATTAAACCTGTCAACTGTAAATAACGTAACCTCCAGTATTACAAGGCAAAAAAATAACCTTTTTGTCCAGAAAGTTCATACAGAAATAGGTACTAGATCTATCTCAGTAAAAGGACCCAAATTTGGAATGAACTCTCACCTTATGTCAAAGAAGCTAACTCCTTACATAACTTTAAATTAAGACTACATAATATACTTTTTAACAGCAATTGAACAAGATACTACTCTTACTATTGTTGCTGTCATGATTAGTATTATTATCACTGCTATGTATTTTTATTATAATTATTATTATGATTATTAATATTATTATTATTTTCTATTATTATCAATATTAATATTATTCTTACTGTCATTACTATTATTTCTCCCCGAACCCTTCTCCCCCTCTTAATCGCCTCACCCCCCCCCCCCCCCCCTCCATCTCTCACTCCTATAAGGTACAGCTGCCTCGGATTATCTTTAAATCCGGATGAGGCTATAATTCCTGGAGCCTTAACCCGGGAACTGCAGGAAGACTCTTAAGAGTTCCCCCGGCGTACTGCGGGAAGACTCTTAACCCTTCCTACCCGGTCTGCCTTAGGTAATGACAGCACGAAAGAAGGGCCAATACCCGGTATGTCTTATCTAAAGCATGAGCTTAATAGCCTAATTAAGCTTGGTCCGAACGCTGTGCGTACGACGTATGTCAACAAACCCAAGCGTTCGTCACCGCACCTCCGAAAACAAGAAGGAGAAGACTCCTCAATGTTATTGTTCTGACGTCATGACAAAATTAGTGTAAAAAGCCCCCATATTGGCAGAGCTGGGCACCACAAACAAAAAGTCAAGTCAGCAAACACAAATCAGCAAACCCAGAACATAACTTCAGCAAACACAAATGTGCAAACCTTGTGAAATTTCTAGTCCTCAAATGCAAATATGCAAATGCAAACCGTTTTTTATTAATTTTAAATTTAAACTACAGAATCAAGGGTAAATCAATAAATTAAATCTCTAATGTCAATAAATATATATATTTACTTAAATATAATGTTGCCCAACTTCCATGGACCTCAAGGATATACATACAGGCTTTTAACCCTTATTTAGCGGCGAGCAACATAAGTCGAGTTAAATAAAGCTGGACTATGTGGCGGCGCTCGACATAACTCGAGTGGCAATTTCAGCACGTAATGTGGCTGAGAGAGAGAGACAAGTGGTGGCAGGAGACTAGCGAGCGTATGACTGCTCCAGACCACCGCGGCGAACCTACTGACACAAATCTCAGCTCCCTCCTCCCTCTCTCACTCGCTACATACTCAATTATGTACCGAAAGTACCGAATTACCTGCTTTTTGCACTCGCGTTGCACGGTTATTGCAAGAAAACTATCCATCATACAAGGATCGTTATGGTGTCATTCGAAAGCTCTGTTTATGCCCTTTCAGGGATAGGTACTTGTTTTACGTTCTGGGTCTTATTTAGGCATGAAAATGATCACGTAAACAGCCCTATTTTGGCTAAAAACACCCCGCTGGGCGGTACACATAAATATACCGCATAGGCCGCTCGTAAGGTGTTAAAGCTTGGAAATTGCTGTAAATTGCAAAAACATTCCAGAACGTCACCCGCAGTGAAATGGTTAATATATATAGCATAGGCCACTTAGTTTGTCCACATGGGCAGTAAAACGTTGGGACAACTTGTTTATGGGGAGAGTGCTTCAGTAATAATCAGTATTCGCAATTCCGCACCATTCAGATTTGGATAACAGTCCCACAGAATGAGCGCATTGATATTCATTATTTGTCTATTTAGATTCTTTGTGGCCAGAGTTCCAACAATTTGTCATTTTTCAAGATGGCTTACAGCCATGTTGAGATCATAGTGGTCCCAAAACGTTATGAATACCATTCTAACAGATTAGTTATACCAGAAATAGCGGGAAATGACACCTCATTCATTGTTTTAGCTAATCTGATGCCAGAGATATAACTTTTAATGTTTTTCCAAATGGCGTCGGCAGCCATTTAAAAAAATGTGCTATGAAAAAGTTAGCCATCACTTTTGGGAGGTGTATGGGAGCTATTTTTTCTTATAATTGGTCCTATTTGTCAAATCCATCAAGAAGAAAAAGGTATCCGAAAAGTGGTCACGGTTTCCAGGAAAATTACTCTACTATATAATCAATGGCTCTGAACAGAATGGGGGAGAAGTATTATATAACGAACAATGCGAGTACTTTAGGTATGGCAGAGAAGACTACTATACGGGTTAGGTCAAGCGGGTTGGACGAGTTGAGGATGATGGAACAACTATCATACCGTATAGTATTTGTAAGATCTTTCTCTCTCTCTCTCTCTCTCTCTCTCTCTCCTAGTTAGTAGACTCATTCTACTGTATAATACGGGCTGCCTCGCAAGGACCAAAGTATGTATGCAGTCTGTGTATCTATATAACTCGCTGTGTTGTCTTAGGGTTGTCTTGTGTTGTCTGGTAATTTACTAAGGACCACCTGCGCTACACACCTGTCCCCTCCGGTAATTAGGCTGGCAGTAAAGGTAGGAAGGGCCAGGGAAGTAAAGGGCAGGTAGAGTTAAGGAATGTAGGGGACACAGGTTGTAGTGTTGTTCATTGTAATAAAATGTAAACACAAAGTAAAGGTAAGAAGGGCCAGGGATGGAGTAGGCAGGTGGGTTTCAGGAAGGTAGGAGACACAGAATGTAGTGTTACAAAGGAACAAAAAAGAAAACAACCCAAGAGTGAAACATTATTCTCAGTCTGTCTTCTATTCAACAGCGGGGCTCTGGAACTCTCCGAGAATCAGTCTTTCCCTCTTCCTATGACTTAAATTGCTTCAAACTCTGTGTGTCCAAGCATTTTGACTCGAACGTCCCTTGATCTTGGCCCTGTCACTCTTTCAACTCTGAGGGAGGCACTCGCTACAGGCAGTTCTGCCTTGTATATCCCTCACTCACATAAGAAAGAAAGGAAAAAAAAGCAACAACAGATCTACTGATCCTTACGAGGTTGCTCGTAACTGAACTATACATCGTATTTGAAAATACCCCATTGGTATTGGTCGGACCCCTGGAAATTACTCCTCAAAATGGCCTGGGCCTCTACCTACAGTAGTATTCTATCAATTTCTGTAACATCCGCGGCCTTTCCTCTAGCTTACTATCTGTGGATAACCATCTTACTTTGTTTGCATTGAACCCAAGTTGTCTATGGCAACAGAAAGCAAACTCTTCTCTATATACTCCTACTATCTCTATCCTCAATTCAAAGCCAAAGGTGAATGTTGTGTGTATGTACGCAACAATTGTTCTTGTTCTTGTGTTCCTAACTTTGACTCCTCTGAATACTCAAATCTCTATTCTACTTTATTTGTTTATAGTTTTATGTTGTTTGCAGTTGTATTATTTTGGAAACACCAAAATATAATTAGATACATATTCCATAACGAAGGCTGAAAAAACACTGTTCCAGAATTTGTTTGGTGCTTCCGACCTTCTGCCGCCGAACGCCATAATGCGTTCGGCGGCAGAAGGTCGGAAGCACCAAAACAATGTCTAAAACTGTGATTTTTCAGCCTTCGTTATGGAATATGTATAAAACCTTTTTTGGTGCTTCCGACCTTCTGCCGCAGGACGCCTTATTTAAACTTCAATTTCACATTTTCCTATTATGTTTGAACTTCTTTGAAATATCACATAATATTATTATCTTTTGTATTCATGGTTTCAGCCTGAAGTCGCAATTTTCGTCTTATTTTGCTGAACAAGTACGATATTCTTTAATATATATTCTACATCTAGTACTCAGAGGGTAAAGTACTGTTTCAATATACCATCTGAATAACATAAGTTATTCATAAAAAAAACCCGTCCTAATGGAGTTAAAATCCCCTGTCAATTTAGTTCTCTCCCTCAGGTCATATTTTCACTTCCATAAACACTCTCCCTATTTTTCTCTCCCAAACATTTTCCTCATCCCACCACTTTCTTCTCACATTCAAATTTATTTTCTGCTAAAATTTTATCTCTTCTCTCTCCTCCCAACTTCTTGTATTTTGGCAGGCTTTCAGCGTTCAATTTAAGCTTCCTTCTGCACACTTGGTATATTTCGTTTCTCCTTTCATTCCATTGACACTTTCATTATTTAAATTATGCTTACATTATATCCTCTTGTTTTCCATTTCCCTATGCAATCACCTCTCTCTCTCTCTCTCTCTCTCTCTCTCTCTCTCTCTCTCTCTCTCTCTCTCTCTCTCTCTCTCTCTCTCTCTCTCTCTCTCATTGCCTTCTATATCCTGTTTCTTGTTTCTCACCTATCTCACATTTTCAATATAATATTCCTCTTCCCTTCCGTCAAGCCATAAATCTTATCTTTAATTAAGGTCAGTACCGAAATTATATATAAAGTTCTCTCAGACAGTAGTAAATAGAAGTCATTTATATATTTTATCATACGTACATCTTACAAACTAATGAATACACACAAGGAAAATAAGTACTTAAGAACAACAGTTACAAGTTTAAGAAATATAATAGGTCTGTGCTGCTCGCAAATCTTTGTACTGTGCATTCAAAAATGTTATGCTATTATTTACGAGGGATCTTGAACACCTTGATGTTCTACAACATAATGACATCAGCCGTCTTTCAGAGAGCAACATATGATAATTATCATTTAAAGGATGTGTTGAGTCATGTTGAATTTCCTCACATCTCTGGATAGTATAGATGTTGGGATGATCTTTGTATTTCCTGCTAAACTTATAACGATGACCGCATATATTGTTTTTTTTGGAATCTGGCTTTCTTCAATGTGGATTAATTCTAAATAAAATCACTTGAATATTCATGAGCTTGTGCTGGAGAATGTATATTTTTCCATGCAGCTGAAACTTAGTATTGTAGTGAAATGTTGTTGTCTACAACCACTGTGATGAAACTCTTTATTTAATTCAATATGTTTAAATTGTCATTATATTTTCCCTAAGCTGATTTGTATGTGGGATTATCTTTGAAACATGTATGTTCCAACCCAATGGATGCCAGTGTGTATTGTTTAAAAAAAATACCGCAACCATTCCGGCAATGGTTGTCACGTAAACAGAACATTTGATGGCGTTTGGTTGTTATTGTGTAAGGGTGGGAGTGTATATATCTGTGTTTACGGGTATGCGGTTTTTTTCTATGTGAATGAGATAGACAAAAGGCAGAACTGCCTGCAGCGAGTACCACCCCCAGAGTTGAAAGATTGACAGGGCCAAAATTAAGGGACGTTCGAGCTAAAATGCCTGGACACACAGAGTTTTAAGCAATTTAAATCGTAGGAAGAGGGAAAGACTGATTCGGGGAGAGAGTTCCAGAGCTCAGCAATTGAATCGAAGAAAGTCTGAGAATATAGCGTTTTACTCTTGGGTTGGAGAGTTGCACAGAGTAGGTGTGGCATTGTGTTGCAAGACGGGTACTACGTACCCTACGTAGAGGAAGTAGTATACACTGGGAAAGCTCCGAGGAACACTGATTATTGTAGTAACGATAGAATAGCGAGAGAGATGCAACATTGCGGCGAAGAGAGAGAGATTGCAGAGAGTTGGTGATTGGACGGGAGTTAATGATTCGAAAGGCGTTCCTTTCAACTTTGTTTAGGAGTGCAGTGTGAGAGGATCCTCCCCACACATGTGAACAATACTCAATACAAGGACGCACTGTGCCCCTGTACAGAGCAAGAAACTGCGCAGGGGTAGAGAACCCCATGAGGCAGTTGAGCACACCCAGCTTCTGGGAAACTGCCTTAGCAAGACTGGTAATATGGTCCTTCCAAGTGAGAGCAGAAGAAAAAGAGACACCGAGAATATTGAGAGAAGATAAAGGATTGATTTTTGTATTGTTGAAGAATAATGGATAGTCCTCTGGAGGTTCCGGACGGGTATTAAGATGGAGAAATTGGGTCTTGGAAGCATTAAATGCAACAAGGTTTTCTCTACCACAATTGGAAATAGTAGCTAGATCAGAAGATAAGTGTTCTATGGCTTCATTACGTTTGTTTTTGAGGGACTGCTGGCTGGGGCGTTCTGGAAATCTAATTGAGTAGTGTAAGGTAGAATCATCTGCGTATGAATGGATGGGACTGGATGTACAGTTGAGAAGATAATTTATGAAAATTAGAAAGAGAATAGGAGTTAGGACAGAACCCTGAGGAACACCGGAGATGATAGGATGAGGAAGTGAGCGATGGCCGTCCACAACCGCAGCTATGGAACGGCCGGAAAGGAAATTAGAGACAAAGGCACAGATGGAGGGATAGAAACCGAAGGAGGGCAGTTTAGAAGTATAAGATTTGTGCCAGACTCTATCGAAGGCCTTCGATATGTGAAGTGCAACAGAAAAAGTCTCACCAAAATCCCGAAAGGAGGATGGCCAAGAGCTAGTAAGATATGAAAGAAGATCACCAGTAAAGCGACCCTTAAGGAAGCCATACTGTTGGTCTGAGAGCAGATTAGGAGAAGAGAAATGCTTAAGAAATTTGGAAGCAAGAATAGTTTCAAAAACTTTAGAGATACAAGAGCTGAGAGCAATTGGACGATAGTTGGAGGGTTGAGAGCAGTCGCCCTTCTTTGGGAGAGGTTGAATGAGAGCAAACTTACAGCATGAAGGGAAGACGTTAGAGGAGAGACAGAGACAAAAGAGTTTGCCTAGGCAGGGGTCAGCATGGAAGCACAAAAACTTAGTACAACAGGAGGAACACCGTCCAGACCGTACGCCTTCTTAGTATTAAGCCCAGAGAGGGTAGAAAGTACATCCTTAGAAGAGATTAGGATATTAGGCATAAGTAGGAGAGAGGGGGGTGGAGAGGGAGGAATAGCACCGGAATTATCCAAGGTGGAGTTTCCAGCAAAAAGTTTGAGGTAAGAGTTCAGCTTTGTCAGAGGAAGAAATGATGGTTGTGCCATCAGAGTGGAAAAGGGGAGGGAAAGCCGAGGAAGAAAAATTGTTGGAGAGGTTTTTGGCTAGATGCCAGAAAGCTTGGGAGGAGCTAGAGTTGGATAGTTCAGTGCATTTATTATTGATGAAAGAGTGCTTGGCAAGTTGAAGAACAGATTTGGCTTGATTCCGGGCAGAAACATATGAAGAATGAGATTCTTGAGTTTTAAGGTGTCGGTACCATTTGAATGCTTCCTCTTTGTTGTGGACAGCAGTAGAACAAGCGTGAGTAAACCAAGACTTTTTTGCATTAGACTGAGAGAAAGAAAATGGAATGTACGCTTCCATGCCCGAGAGGATTACCTTGGTAATGCATTCAGCACTCTCCGAGGGTCCTCGGCCACGGAAGCAGAAGTAATTCCATGGGAAATCGGAGAAGTACTGCCGGAGAGCCTCCCAGTCGGCAGTGCCAAAGTGCCACAAGCGCCGCCGGCTGGGAGGATCGGGTGTCCGTACTGAAGAGATAGGACAGGGACGGAGATAAGTTTATGGTCGGAGGAGCCCAAAGGAGAGAAAAGATTGACAGTATCAGAAAAAGGGTTAGAAGTCAGAAATAAGTCAAGGATGTTGGGCCAATCTCCGAAGCGATCCGGGATACGGGTGGGTTGCTGGACCAGTTGCTCTAGGTCATTTATGATAGAAAAAACGTAGGCTTGTTCACCAGATTGATCAGTAGTGTGAGAGGAGAGCCATTGGCAATGGTGAACGTTGAAATTTCCTAAGATGGAGATTTCAGAGAAGGGAGAGATGGATAGAATGTGTTCCACTTTAGAGCTTAGATAGTCAAAGAATTTGGGAAAGTCGGTAGAGTTAAGGGAAAGATAGGCAGTACAGAACTATTTTGTATGAGAATGAGCCATAAAGTTGAGAATTCAGAAGAGTCGAAATCGGGAACACGAGAGCAAGTGAGTTTTTTTGCACATATTCACTACATCCGCCTTTGGCTTTGAAACTAGGATAGAGAAAGTAGGAGGATACAAAGGAAATCAAGCAACAACAGATATAGTGACCCTTCTAGGCTGCTTGTCCTCCAAAACACTGAGGATCAAGTGTCCAAACAGTGGTTAAGAGTGGGTAAGGGAACATTGGAAAGGGAACTACTGCCCTGCCACTAACGTGGCAGGACTAGGAAGTTAGTAGGGGACATATGGGTTAGTAACTGAGGGAGGATAAAGTTATTCATTTACAAACGCAGTCAGTCGCGGGTTTGATGCGAGATATTTGTCTAGGCGGAATTTAAATGAATCAACGGTGATGCAGTCTATAACGTCTCGGGGAAGCCCATTCCACAAGTTGACAACTCGATTCAAGAAGAAATTCTTAGATTCGTGCGAGTTAAAAGATTTACCAATAATTTTGCAACCGTTTCCCCGCGTGTAATTAGATTGGTCGATAGTGAAGTACTTACTACAGTTCATATTGTTGATGCCTTTGATGATTTTGAACACTTGAATTAAGTCGCCTCTTAATCTGCGCTGGGTTAAAGGAAATAGATTTAATTCTCTAAGACGCTCTTCGTATGGTTTGTTCTTTAGGCTAGGTATCATTTTGGTAACTCTACGTTGAACTCGTTCTAGCTTGTTTATATCTTTTTGGTAATAAGGGCACCAGGATTGAACGCAGTATTCCAGAAGAGGGCGGACTAAGGAATTGTAAGGGGTTAGGATAACTTCTTTGGATTTATGCTCAAATGACCTGCCTATAAAGCCAATTATTTTGTTTGCCTTCTTAACAACTTCTGAACATTGTTGACTCGGTTTTAGGTTACTCGATATTGTTACTCCCAGATCAGTTTCTCTGTTTACATTCTTAAGCTGAGTGCCATTCATCGAATAGTTTGCTTTCTCATTTAGGTATCCCACATGTAGTACTTTACATTTATCCGCATTGAAACTCATTTGCCAAATTTGGGCCCAACATGACAATTTATCTAGATTGTGTTGCATATCGTCAACTTGTTCTTTTGAGAGTACGCTATTTGCAATTTTTGTATCGTCAACAAATTTTGAGATTGTACAGGTGAGACCCTCATCTATGTCGTTGATGTAAATTAGAAAGAGAATTGGTCCTAGTACCGATCCCTGGGGTACCCCGCTACTTACATTGGTCCATTTAGATGCCTTACCGTTTATGACTACCCTTTGCTTTCTGTTGCTGAGCCAATTTTCTATCCATTTCAACACACCGTCTTGTATTCCATGCGCTTTTAGTTTTAGCAGTAAACGTTTGTGGGGAACTTTGTCAAAGGCCTTTTGAAAATCAAGGTATATAATATCTACAGCTTTACTCTCATCGTAGAGGTTGAGGATATCGTGGAAGAAGTCTGAGAGGTTTGTTAAACAGGAACGTTTTTTACGAAAGCCGTGTTGAGTATCTTTAAGTATGTTATTTTCCTCTAAGTGATTTACGAGTCTGTCTCGTATGACCGTTTCTAGCATTTTACATACAACTGAGGTTAAGCTAATTGGACGATAGTTACTGGGTAGGGATTTGCTGCCTTTTTTGAATATCGGTGTTACGTTGCCTAGCTTCCACTGATCAGGCATAGTTCCAGACTGCAAGGATTTATTGAATAGTAATGTCAGTGGTTTGGAGAGCTCATTCTTAGCTTCCTTTAGAACTCTAGGCGAGATTGTATCAGGTCCTGGCGTTTTATTTACCTTGAGTTTATCTAAACAATTCAATACTTCTCTCTCTGTAACGGTGATATTGCTTAGAACATCTGAATTATCAATCTGAATCGGCGATGGTGTAGGGATATCACTGAGGTCTTCTGTTGTAAAAACTGATGCAAAGAAGGTATTGAGGGCATTACTCATTTGTACTTCGTCTTTGGTGTATTCTCCTTTTTCATCGACTAACGGTCCAACAGTTGAAGTAACTACTTTTTTCTTTCTGATATAACTATAGAATTCTTTCGGGTTTGTTTTACTTTGATTCACAATATGTAACTCTAAGGTCTTTTTACTTTGCTTAATTAACTTTTTGGCTTTGCGTCGTAGCTCTACAAATTTCACCCGTTCTTCGTCATTTTGTGAGGATTTTAATCTATCATTAGCAAATTTTTTAGCAAGCAGGCAGTTTGAAATATCTTTATTCCACCATTTGGGCTTATTATTATGGCCTGGACGCCGTATTTTCGATGGTATGCAGTCTTGCACTGCTTTTAGGTAAGTGGTTTCGAATAACTTCCAAGATGTATTTATGTCGTTATTGTTAATTAAAAAGCTCCAGTCAGTTTCTTTAAACATAGCTCTAAGTTTATGGAAGTTTGCTTTCTTGAAATTAGGGACTTTTTCGATGCTACTATTTGGTTCGTTACTAGAAAACTTTAAAGTGAAAGTTATAGTACGATGGTCGCTGTTACTGAATTCATCACCAACATTCAAATTCTCTATCATTTCTTCTTTTGTTGCAAGTACAATGTCAAGAACGTTATTACCACGGGTCGGTGTTCGAACAAAATGATAAAGCGAACTCTCTTGCAAGTTCGTATACAAGTCCTGTCCGGAGTGTGAAGTAAGAGTATCGCCCCTCTTGGTCACAGGTAAATTAAAGTCGCCAAAAATTACGGTATCTTGTGAGTTACTTACATCTGCAATTTGTTCGTAAATTTCTCGGTCAGTTTGCACTGATTGAGCTGGAGGTCTGTATATTAACGCAAGTATTATTTTTGTACCTTTATTATTCTTTATTAGCACAAAAGATGTGTCGACGTTCACAATTTGAGGTTTTGACACGAGGGTCGGGTTAAGACTTTCTTTGATATAAAATAAAACGCCACCTCCATTTTTATTTATTCGGCTGTTCTCAAACATTACATAACCGGGAAGTGAATACTCTGCTAAAAAGTCTCTATCTTCTGTATTGAGCCAAGATTCTGTTATGCCAATCACATCATAATTTTCTGTAAACACTAGTTCCTCTAAATCTGAAAATTTATTGCGTATGCTACGAGCGTTTGCATAGAAAACCTTTAAAGTTGCGGTTTTAGAACTCGCAGAACGTTCTTTCATCGAATTTTTGGTTCTGGTCGGATCTACATTTACATTCATGGCTGTCCTCGGTCCTCTGTCGTTATCCCTGACGGTTTTGAATTTGGGTCGTGTTGGTGGAGCTTTATCCAAATTCGCGGTTCTTGACGGATTAGAATTTAATTCCTTTGTAGGTTGCCGTCCTCGCTGTCTTCGGTCCTCCTTCCTGGTTGTCCTGTGCCGAGTCGATTTCTTCTCCGAAAATCCTTCACCGCATCGTTGAGAAGACGCCCAAAACGTGCTGCTCCCACCTGGTTCAGATGTACTCCATCGTCCGAAAACAAATAGTCATCGTAGTAGAAATTGTCCCAGGTGTCGACGAATCCCACGTTCTCCTTCCTGCAGAGGTTTGCTAGACAACGATTTGTGCTGGTGGCTATGTTGTAAAATCGGCTCTCTACACCGAGCCGGGGGACGATTCCTGAGACGATGATCCTTGATGACTTCTCCTTGATGACGAGATACAGAGAAGGGGCTGCTGACAATTGTCTCAGATACCAGTTTGATTGTTATTGTGTAGGTATGGGAGTGTATATGTCTGTGTTTACGATTATGTGTCTGTTTGGTTATCATTGTGTAGGTATGGGAGTGTATATGTCTGTGTTTACGAATATGTTGTCTGTTTGGTTATTATTGTGTAGGCATGGGAGTGCATATGTCTGTGTTTACGATTATGTGTCTGTTTGGTTATTATTGTGTAGGTATGGGAGTGTATATGTCTGTGTTTACGAGTATGTGTCTGTTTGGTTATTATTGTGTAGGTGTGGGAGTGTATATGTCTGTGTTTACGAGTATGTGTCTGTTTTGTTATTATTGTGTAGGTATGGGAGTGTATATGTCTGTGTTTACGAGTATGTTTCTGTTTGGTTATTATTGTGTAGGTGTGGGAGTGTATATGTCTGTGTTTACGAGTATGTGTCTGTTTGGTTATTATTGTGTAGGTATGGGAGTGTATATGTCTGTGTTTACGATTATGTGTCTGTTTGGTTATTATTGTGTAGGTATGGGAGTGTATATGTCTGTGTTTACGAGTATGTGTCTGTTTGGTTATTATGGTGTAGGTATGGGAGTGTATATGTCTGTTTACGAGTATGTGTCTGTTTGGTTAGTATTGTGTAGGTATGGGAGTGTATATGTCTGTGTTTACGAGTATGTGTCTGTTTGGTTATTATTGTGTAGGTATGGGAGTGTATATGTCTGTGTTTACGAGTATGTGTCTGTTTGGTTATTATTGTGTAGGTATGGGAGTGTATATGTCTGTGTTTACGAGTATGTGTTGGTTTGCTTGTTATAAATAATGATAAGAATATAATCATATTAATGGTTTATTTCGAGCGGGTAGCCAATGAGACTGAAAATACATTAATCATTATACTAACTTGTATTAAGTAGTCTACAGATTGACTCTGGCTATACGATGACACGCTCATCTTTTCAGTCTGGCCATGATTAGACGATCTTACTGAGCTTAGGAAGGACCTGTGGGAGTTAAAGGGTTAACTTAAATAGGTTTTACGCCTTTGACTCTTTTCGATCCTTCGTAAACTGGGTAAAATCGTAATATATATATATACATAGTAAGCATATTAAAAGAGTCAAAACTGTACTCA
Source organism: Paralithodes platypus (assembly GCA_032716605.1). Lineage (NCBI taxonomy): Eukaryota > Metazoa > Arthropoda > Malacostraca > Decapoda > Lithodidae > Paralithodes > Paralithodes platypus. The sequence continues at coordinate 37,510,921 of CM064523.1, forward strand.
ACGCCAACTTTATTTTCACTTACTTCTTTTCAATTTTCTTTACACATTTTCGGCCCACATCAGGGAAGCCATCATCAGGTAACACAACTGATCCTTAAACAAAATGAAACCTAAAATTAATGCAAAGTAAAAGTGGATCAAATATAATTAAATATTTAAAGTTTAGCAAAAAACATGAACACATAAACACATTAAATCATCCTAGATCACAAATAAACATAAATAATCAATCAAAGTTTAAAAAGACCATTACATTTTATCAATACAATAAACATGTTTGTATACTATTGCCCAAAGAACTAACACATCGTAAAAATATTACTTACTAAGCCAGCAAGAGAAGGATAAAGTACATCCACACTAAAGAAACTGGGTGGACAACTGAAGGCTAACACAAATATAAGTGAAAACTGATCAATCTACACTGAAACCCAAGAAATATACTAAACATTTAGAAAAGTAGCTATCAAACAGCAACTATCTAGACTACAAGCTTCGAAATCACACCTAATCATTACAATAAACCCTAAATGATATCATAATGAACCCTAAATGACATTATCACTAAGCTACAGAGACACACAATTAAGAAATATTTGAGATGTTAAGCTCAGGGTTGACTTTTTGTATAAGCAATTTCTCTCCAATGAGTGCTTCACTTTGACTCCTGAATCTACCAATTATTTGAACATTTTCTATTGCGTACGGATGATCTTGTTCTCTGGCATGATTTCTAATGGCGGAAAATGACATTTGTTGCAACATTTGACCGGGTCTGTGACTCTTACCCATGTGCTCGAACATTCTAACCTTGAATGATCGTCCTGAACATCCAATATACCTGGCCTTACAGCCAGGACATGTGAATTGATAAACAATGTTCGAGCACAATTGGTTAGGTATTTGATCCTTATGTCGGAAAACATTATTAATTTTAAAGTCATTAGTGAATACAACTCGAAAGTTGATAGCCGGGAAATTGTTACTCAAAAGCTTCAGCAAATGTTTTCTATACTGGTAGCTAACTTGATCATAAAAAGGCATTTTCACATATTTTATTAGCTTGGGTACTTCAAATTTTGGCACCTCTACTTTACAAATTGTATCATATAAGAATTTCTTGAGAATCTGATTAAACAAGTCTACTGTATAATTGTTGTTCACAAAATATTCCCTGAGCCTACATATTTCACCATGAAGAATAAAATAAGAAGAAGATACGTCATAAGCCCTATTTAGTAGTGTACGGATAGAGTTGAGTTTATAAATATTGGGAGTGAAACTAAACCAATTGAGTCCCCGATTAGTCAAAGTGGGTTTTCTATAAACACCTGTTGTAAGTCCTTGTTCCGTTTTCTTAACCAACACATCCAAATAAGCTAATTTACCATCCTCTTCCTTTTCCCAAGTGAACTTTATATTTGCATGTTGACTATTCATGTACGTTAAAAAATCTTGATTTGCACTGTCATTTTCAAAAATCAAAACAAAATCATAAACGTACCTTCTATAATATATGGGTTTACAGTTAATAGGACAATTATTTAACCATATGGTCTCCTTAATACACACAAATGCATTCGCATAAAGGGGGCCGAAGCAAGATCCCATATTTATACCGTCTATTTGATTGAACAAGGAACCATCACACAGAAACACATCACCACGCACGTCAAAATATTGAGTTAATTTGTAACTGTACCTTTACAACTCCAGGTACGTGTAGGTACATATAAACAATACATATTAGAAGGATAAGTTATAGATGTTGATTGCCCATGCAAATAATGTATTGATTGTTTATATAATTTTAGTTGAGTAATACGTTGTCATTGGCATACATTTAGGTTTCGTCGGTTAATCTATGGGGTACACATGATATAACAAGTTCTCGCTGTTACATAATGGATAATATTGTGTACTTCAAATCAAAACAAATGATCGTATTAACACCTTTCTGTGCGCTCTTGTGTCTATGTGTGCGTGTGGGTGTGTGTGTATGCGAGTGTGTGTGTGTGTGTAAAATTGCAAATGTGTGTGTGTGCGTGTGTTACGAGTCTTGTAACACATACATACAAACAGACTAATAGCATGCGCTTGACAGGAAGTTCATGAATAAAAATATTTTCTGTTGTAGATGACTCTAGTAAATGTTGGGTTAATTTCTCTCTCTCTCTCTCTCTCTCTCTCTCTCTCTCTCTCTCTCTCTCTCTCTCTCTCTCTCTCTCTCTCTCTCTCTCTCTTTCTCTTTCTCTCTCTCTCTCAACTCAACCCATAACAGTAGAAGTAGACTAACTGGCAATATAACGTCTAGCAGCCTCCGGCAACTATGTAGAAGATAACAACATATACAATAGATAAGAAATTCGTATACATAGCACATAAGCCAACACACTAAAGGCAACATAGATAATAATTCATAAACTCGTATACATAACACATAAGTCTACAAAATATTGATAACATAAACAATAAAGACCAAACTCGTATACATACAACTTTTCAAAACAATAATGATAACAAATAATAATTAACAAACTCGTATACATAACCCATAAGTTAATAAAATAACAATAACATAAACAATAATTAACACTCGTATACAAACCCAAAAGTCAATAAAATAACAATAACATAAACAATAATTAACATACTTGTATACATAACCCATAAGACAATATAATAATAACATAAACAATAATAAACTATTTAGAGATATTTTTGGCACTAGAACTTAGACCCCAATCTTAAGAAAACACATATAGTATATCGGTAACCAAATATACATACATCTAAGGCCTTATTACAGCCATTTCAATTATGGAGTGTGCCAAATTCATATTGTATTAGTTGCTAAAACTTGTTAACCCCTACTGTACCAGAGGGTATTACTATAAATGTACCCTCAAGTACTAGGGATTGTGGCCAAAATAGCTTCAGAGTCAAGAAAGAACACCCTCTCACATCGAAAGTTGGAGAATTACTGACCCAGCTAGCTCACACAGGCTAGGATCCAAGCTGAGAAGTGTTGCCAACGTCTTAGAGCAGTGCGTACACGTCATGGTACTAGGTACCGCTCGATACGAGCAGTTACAAGGACCGCATATCACTGACGGACGTCTTCCATTGCTGGTACTGATGAGTGACTTTTTACTGATGGCTGTATACCATCGCTGGTACAGTAAGAATACCAGCGAAGCACGTTATGCGTCGTCTACGTATGTAATGTTAAACCCCAGTGACGCAATGGTTGCGTTTGTGTTAATTAATCTTGTCTTATGGCACCTAAAGGGTTCAGATTTGTATGGGAACTGCTTTAGTATCTCACGCAACAATACCGATGGTTGAAAATCCTCTAAGTCCAGCCGCTTACTTGTGGGTGCGTGCTGGAGTTATTTTTCAGTGTTTTGCCTACTAATTTTCCCCATGTTAATTGCGACTTTCCACCGCCCCACAGGACCCCTTAATGACCTAGGTGAGCATTTTTTATTTTGTTTTGGTATTCCTTTATTACTAACCCATCTCATGTTTTTTTCAGGAAAAACAAAACATTTACAACCTGCTGGTCCCACGTTGTACATTTATTATATATCAGCTGCTGCTCAGTGAGTTAAATAATATTTCCGTAGCCAATGAAGTTTTCCTTCAACTTGATGTTTTGATCGAGTATACGTTTGCCGTGTTATTTATGAAAAGTTTCACCCAAAACCTTTACAATATACAGTATTCATAGCGAAGATATATTAGTATATAAAGGTAGACTTATTGTTTGTCTAGGATTTTTTTTTTCTCAGATGTTGTTTTGTCTAATAAATACATTTATAGGAGTAATTTATATAATTATTTCCTAACCGAACCCAACCAACGTAGCCTAAGTTATTAAAAAACTCTTAAGGGCAATGCAATTGCAGATTTTAGCTGATTTAGAGTCATTTCTCATAAAATACAACTTTTCTTTGTAAGATTTCTCTCGGAAAATAGTACAGACAGTGCACTACCTACCTCAGTTGAATTCACCAACAAATGAGAAAACCCTCGTTATGGATGGCGGTCAATATTGCTCTACAAAAAATGACAAACTTATAGTTCCCTATTTTGGTGAGATATGACCATATTAAGTACAAATGTTACCATCACATGTGCACAGAAAGTTTTGCCCAGTTAGTACTTATTTTCATATAGGCCTACATCTTTTCCAATTTAGATTACGACTGCCTCAATAACTTAAGCTAACTGTTTGTAAATGTATAAGTATAAACATAATACTGTACTATAGCTTTGATGTTTATGTTAATTGATGCTAAGCTTAAACACATTATACAAACATAAAGGTTATACAATATCTCCCCAGCACCATTTTTTTTTTTTTTTTTTTTTTTTCTATATTCCAACTACTCCCTCTCGGGCATAGGCTGATAGCCTTTACACTCTACAGCAGGGTTCACACATTGGCGAGACGGAGCGCAACTCCAACGCGACTGATGAAATTTTTGCACTCACCAATGATTATCCCAAATTCGCCGACACTCGCCGACACTCGCACAGACTCGCGTGGACTCGCGGTGGACCGCGTAGACTCGCGAACGCGGCCAAAAATGTTGTACCGACACAAAAATTGTAGAGTCAAGTGGGAGTAGGACGCCAAGTCGCATAGAGTCGTGTAGACTCGCGTAGACTCGCGTAAACTCCTGTAGACTCGTGTGACACTCATGTAGACTCGCGTGACAGTCACGTTGTACTATTGAGAAATTTAATGATCGCGAGTCTACACGAGTTTACACGAGTCCACGCGGGTATACGTGAGTCTACACGAGTACAACAGGAGTCTACACTATAGTAAACAACCAATATTGCCAAAGGCGAGTTTAACGGGAGTCAAACAGGAGTCAACACGACGCTAACGCGAGTTAACACGGGTTAACGCGAGTGTAACACGCGTAAACGAGAGTACTCACGTGGTGGTCTGGATTTCACAATATGTGCGGCGAGTCTATGCGAAACAAACACGAGTTTACGCGATATTAACGTGAGTCTATGCGAGTCTATGCGAAACCAACGTGAGTCTACGCGAGTAATGGTGAAACCAATGTATGTCTACGCGAGTGGTGTGCGACTGCTGGCAACACCGCGCGAGTAGGTGGCACCACCGCCCACCGCGTCAACACCCCCTATAAAGGGACCGCCCGCGGTGACTCCTCCACTCTCCACCGTGACCCCAGCAAGGACCCATTGACCCGGCCCGCACAGCGACCCACGTTGCCCTACCACGCTGCCTACCCTACCACACTGCCCTACCTGCCTGCCCTACCACACTGCCTGCCCTACCACGCTGCCCTACCTGCCTGCCCTGCACCATGCCTTTGCCCAAGGAGAAGGTGGCGGCCACCAAGTCTCGGAAGGGTGGTGATGGTGTTGTGAACAAAGGCAAGGCTACACCTCCCGAACAACCCCGCATCGCACCCCCTGCCAGGAGGCCTGTTGCGTCGCAAGAGTTGGACGACTCTGATGTCATTGTACCGGACAGCCAGCCCAGTGGACATGAGGACATGGACGTGTTTGATGGAGATATTGATGCTGAGGACAGCCAGGATACTCAGACCAGCCAGGATACTCAGGCCAGTCAGGATACTCATACTAGTCAGGACACACAAGGTAGCCTCAGTGACAGTGATGATGATACCCCTGACCACCCTGGCAGCGCGGGCCCTGTTCGTTATGGCGCCATTAAGAAAAATAAGTTGACAAGGGTGATCTTGAGCGACGAGACTGAGGACATGCTGGCCGAGTGGGTGAAGGACACCCCCATGTTATATATGAAGCGTAGCAAGGCCTACAAAGATACGCGCAGGAAACTCCGCGCCTATGACGAGAAGGCTGTTACCCTGGGTGTTAATGTCACAGGTAAGTACCCACAACAAAACATGCAGCATGAAATATTAATTGTAATAAGTGATTGAATACCTTGATGTTGTGTTCTTGGTTTGATTCCATGTGATTTATACATGAAATACATAATTACTATTATGTTAAAGTTTGCTAAATTGGCATATATGTATGTGTGTTGCCAGTATCATATACATCCCTCTACGCTTGTATTTAACAGCATTAACTAATAATGTATTATCAACCCATGTTTGGCCTGTGAAATTACGGATATAAATCATATATATAAAGGGGCCTTGCTTAATAAATATTACTCTTTACACAGGCGCTAATCTGGCTAATCTTGACTAATAGGCAACGAATCTTTGTGAATGAAGTTTGGCATTCTGGGGTCCACACAAACTTTCTCTGGGGACTAATCAAGTCTGTTAGGGGGCGCTGAGGTCAGCGAAGTTGGGTACAAACCTTCGATAGTACCCAGCCATACCCAAGAAGCTCATTACTGCCTTGCAGTCCTCGGGGATATGCAGTGTAGAAATGGCTTCGACTTTGGCAGAAACTGGGCTGACTTCCCCTTCTCCTACCATGTGACCCAGAAAGATTAGGTTGGCATGGCCGAACTCACTCTTGGCAAGGTTGACAGTGAGTCCCGCCCTGGCCAAGATGGAGAAGAGAGTCTATAGCTGGTGAAGATGATCCTGCCAGGATTCGCTGTAGACCACAATATCAGTGAGGTAGGATTGCACGCCCGAGAGGCCATCTGTCACCCGGTGGATCAGTCGCTGGAAGGTGGCAGGCACATTCACCACACCGAAAGGCATGACGGTATATTGGAATAGCCCGTTCGGGGTGACAAACGCAGACACTCTCTCACTGCCTTCAATTATTTCTATGCACATTTTACATCTTGAATTACCACATTTGGTTATATATATATATACCGGTATATATATATATATATATATATATATATATATATATATACCCAATACTATATATACTCTTTTTTATGCGGTTGCTATTTAACAGTGCACACCTTGTTTAAAACAAGTCTTTTGGACACCTTTTGTATCCCGGAGGTTATACATCCTCCTGGGGTGTTAGTCCGGTTATATTATCTTGGCATTTATGTCCAATGGCCGTGGCGTTGGCTGTACTGAACATGCTCTATATTTATTTCAATGGATTTGTTTAACCCTTTCAATATCTGAGTGAACAGTTGTTATTTATGATCTGGCTATAATAAATCGATTGTAATCAGCTTAGTCAAATTACATAAACATTATGATTATGAGTCCTACAGGGCTTTTCAAAGCTGAATAATATTGTGTAATGCCAGCTAGAATAATGCGGAAACTATCGTACTAATACTTAGAGGATAAACATTTTATATATCTTCACAATTTCATAAACTTGTCTTCCCATGCTAGTAAACCCTGAAGTAATCTATTCTACTGTACTAAACCCTAACTTGACTCTCATCGTCATCATCCTTTTCCTAGTTTTCCGTCTCCGACGTATCTGATTTAGGGTTAATCACCTGACTCGTAGGCGAAAGGCAAAGGTGGGTACAGCTGATGCTGCCCTGTAAAATGGTCTATAGCTACACATGCTATTCTGGCATTGCTACACACTGGGTACAGGGTTAGCATTGGTCATGGGGGATTGATTTATATGCCTGTGTCAAATACACAGTATATGTATTTATATTATTATATTATATTTTTTGTTTTTGCTTCGGTGGGAATCAGCTGACGTGGCTGAGTGGTGTAGCAGAACGTTCTGTACATTTACTAGATCAGCACTAATACATTAATATATATATATATATATATATATATATATATATATATATATATATATATATATATATATATATATATATATACCGGTATATATATATATATATATATATATATATATAATATATATATATATATATATATATATATATATATATATATATATATATATATATATATATATATATATATATATATATATATATTTGAGATGACGGGGTGGAACAGCCATCCCCAAACCAAAGCAAGAATAGCAGTCATCCAAGACAACAGGAAAAATAGGAGAAGACAGAAGCAGAAGACGAGAAGAAATGAGACCCAACCAACTTCCCAGGCTTTAATTCCGGCCCGGATACAAGAGTTTACCTCTTTTTCCGGAACTACCCATGCTCTAAATTCCAGATAAATAGGTCAGTCTGTCCGGAAAAGGAGTTCGAGCCCTGACCACTCACAGGGGCCCCAGCTCCTCCAATGGCAGAGACAGGAACCACCACGGTATAGTTGTTGTTGTTGTTGTTGTTCCCCAAGCTGCCTGGCCGAACAGCCCCAAGGCCCCGAACAAGGCCAAGGCCACAACCGAGCGCCCCCACAGAACCATCCCCGCTGACCACAATAAAGCCCGGGTGACCGAAGCCACTCCATGGCGGGGAGTTGAGGAGGGCGCGGAAACGCCCGGGAAACCAAAGCCCCACCCAGGGCCCTGTGCCCGTAAGCAATTATGAAGAGAAAGTTGAAGGGCAAAGGAAAAATGTGACGCTTTGGCTTCCAATCTGGGTAGATTGGGAGGTCAATCCACGGAAGAGACGCCGTCACTTGAGATCTAGAAAATATGTAAGTACAAGGAACAGTCAGAGTAAGCTATGGGTATGGAAAAGATCGCTCAGTTCTCACTCTGATAGACCAGCCCATCACCACAACCCAATCCTCTCAGCATCAGGTAGGAAAGGCCCAAGAAAGCCGCCTTTGGCGGGGGGATAGCTCCCCTATTTCAACCCCTTTCGGGGTTGGGCACCCGCCCCCGGTATAGTAACATAAGGAGGTAGGCGCATGGCGGTATTATTGGAACCACGACAGTCACTTGTTTGGGCCTCTGTGATGTCACTCAATGACTCCTGTGTACCGTCTCCCTAGCCTAAGTATGGTCTTCTAACAGGAACGGTATATTGCGTTTTCCACCGAAAATGTAAAGTGACATGGATAAACATAGACATATATAGTGTGACAGGACCCTAGTCTATTTGCTAAAGTTGTAATTTTTTGCATTTGAAGAATATATATACGGCTATGAGGTAGTAGCCTATATAGCCGACGTCGCTTCAAATTTTACCGCGGAAATGCGTTGATATTTTTGTCCACCTAATTGCCTAATATGTAGAGTAACGTCGATTGATATCGATAATGATATTGTAGTAGGACCCAATCTACATGTTAGCATTGTTATTTGATATAATTATGTGTAGTTTATATGAAGAGATATTTCGAAGATGTTGGTGGTTTTTTATTTGTCGGTCGGTCGGGAGAAAATGTAGGCCTAAACGGATTCTCGTTTATCCCTAGCTCAACTTCCTTTAAATTCACGTAGTTTGCTTCTGACACTAATCAACTTTCACCCAGTGATGGCGTGTGAGGGTGTATGAAGGCCTAGGGGATGTGGAGAGATGATTTGTATAAGTATATGGCCAGCTAGAGGGAACATAGATTTCTACGAAGCGAAATGGTGGCTGGGACTCGGAGTGGGGGGGAGAAGAACGGACGGTGGTGCCCTCTGACGGTCAGAGAGAACACTATAGCGGAGCCAAACAAGCCACGATGGTATACAAATATTTCACTAAATATTCGCTTATAGAATAATCAACGTTATTCCGACAACTATATCTTATATTATGACGGTACCATGGTTGAACGTGAAGTCACAAAAAAAAAAATTAATAAAAGTCTGTTTAGTGCTTTTTAGAAGCCTTTATGTAGGCTATACGAGTTCAAGAATTCACTGCGTCTACCTTCTATTGTTACTATACCGTGGGAACAACCGCCCGAGGCATATCATCAGCTCCAGCCCAATTTACGATACAATGAAGACATGTTTATGGAGTTAAGCACCAAGTACCATTCCAATATAGAAATAAGTGGGACCCTCAGTACCCCTCCTATAGTAGCTTACCGGAAGACTAGTAATGAAACAAATGCAGTGTCAAATAAGAAACTTGTGGCCGGCAGAATAAGAAAAGCCAGATACCACGATGGATAGAAAATAATACATTACATCACCACAAGGCCCTCTAGAAATAGGGGATCATGATCACGAGATTAAGAATCTCCATGTGTACCAATCATAGACTCCTTTAAAGAAGGACTGAAACCTCCCATGCTCGGGGTTTGTAACTTGAGTATGAAGGATTAACTCGAGTCCTGGGCTAAAATGACTTCTAGAAGGGCTATAGACACGATCTTGGGGTCCAAATAGAGTTTTTTGAGGACGGCGAGTTTACTAGCGACATTTTCAACACCACCTGGGGTCATCTTCAAGGTCAAAAGGTCATATTTCAAGGTCAAATTAGTGAATTTTGGTATCCATCTGCACGACGAATCCAGACAGCCTTGGACTGTACAAGTTTCACTAGGCTGGAGGAGGCCTGCCAAATTATATCTACCTGCGCATGGCAAGGAGGTGGTGGTCGTAAGCTGAAGCTAACTCAGCAAACTGCTGAAGCCTTCACTGTGTCCACACGTAATAATGTTGATGCTGCCAAATTGCTTCTGGCAGAGAAAGACTTTGACTACGTTCTTCCTGCTATATACGCGGATGAAGCCATGGAAAAGTGTTTCGGCCAAGCCAGGCAAAGAAGCGGTGGAAACCTCTACATTGACGTAGTTGACAATATGGCTGCAGCTAAAATTGAAAATTTGCAGACACTCATTAAGCATGACATTATGCCAGAATCTAGTTCTCATGTGCTTGATTGCGACAAGATTTGTACTACTTCCATAAATCCAGATGAGCGAATAGAACTCATTGACGAGATCACTCCTCAAGACACTCAGGAACTCTTGAGGTCTGATGATACCCTTAAGCATAAAGTTGTTTATTTGGTCGGCCACCTTGTTCATAAATATGGTGATAGCACTAGTATGGAGGAGATCATTGATGATGATGGTAACGAGGTGTCATCTGAGTTCCTAGATAATTTAAATAGAAGTGGACTGAGTGTGCCGACTATGTCAACCGTCTTTTTTGTACATAATGCCTATAATTTGCATGACAAGACTAAAATACGTTGCCGCTTTCATTTTGCTGAGATGTTATCCTTTGTAGATGTACCTGTATCTAGTAGTAATGCTGCATGTACTGCTTTAGCTAACATTCTATTGAAAGCTCATGTCCTCAATGTAAGTGACAAAGAAAAGGCTGTGGGATGCCTCAGGAGGCAAGAAAAGCTCTCCAACTAGCGATAGCTCTCCAACTAGTGATAGACATAGACATAGTTGTAATAGATATAATGTTGTGATATGCATATAATGTTTATGTAATACGATATAAGATAATAAATATCAAATTTTTGACAGCTCTACAAACTTGCCTCTTATTACAATCAGCCATCTCTCACCGTTTATGAGTTAGACACAAACAACGGGCAAAAATTTCCAAAATTCACTAATTTGACCTGGAAATATGACGTTTTGACCTTGAAGATGACCCCAGATGGTGTTGAAAATGTCGCTAATGAACTCGCCGTCCTCAAAAACCCCTATTTGGACCCCGAGATCATGTCTCTAGCCCTTCTAGAAGTCATTTTAGCCCAGGACTCGAGTTAATCCTTCATACTCAAGTTACAAACCCCGAGCATGGGAGGTTTCAGTCCTTCTTTAAAGGAGTCTATGGATAATAAATATCAAATTTAGACAGTTCTACAAACTTGCCTCTTATTACAATCAGCCATCTCTTACCGTTTATGAGTTAGACACAAAAAACGGGCAAACATTACCAAAATTCACTAATTTGACCTTCAAATATGACCTTTTGACCTTGAAGATGACCCCAGGTTGTGTTGAAAATGTCGCTAGTGAACTCGCCGTCCTCAAAAAACCCTATTTGGACCCTGTGACGTTCCAGTCCTTCTTTAAAGGAGTCTATGGTACCAATAAATAACCCCCATGTATTTTTAGATTAAGTATTACCTTCACCATAGCCAAAACAACGATATCCACATGTCCCTATGAACTCGAAAGACACCAAATTGAACCCTAAAAAGAACCCAAATATAGCCTGACTTTAACTGAAGGAAATTAAGCAAATACGATTGTCTCCTTCGTCTGGTTACGCCGGGAGGAAAACATTGGTATAACCGTTTCACCAGACGTCCAGTCCGGAACCCCTTCACCTGTACCTGGGAGAGAGGCAGTTCCCCTTGATGCCCAGCCCTGCAGTACTACAAGAGGCAGTTCCCCCTGACGTCCAGCCCTGTAGAACCACGAGACCACGTCGACCAGATTCTCGCTCACGGCTCCCTCCAGCCCTACCCTAAGTGTCTCTGAGTATATTAAGTTGTGGCTATTAGTTGTGAAGGTAAGGTAAAATATGTTAATATTCCCTTTATAATTAACTCTAGATTTGTGCCCAGGATCTATCGTGAATCTACCGTGTGAAACATTAAATTTTGATCCGTACAAGTGATTTATAAGTACGAGATATTGCCTTGTTGATCTGTATTAACTCGTCATAAACTTAAATTAACCACACACTTCATCTTCATATTTTACATCTGTTGCTTAGCAAAAATATTCACAGATGTTCCTATATTGTGTCCATTTATTCTGTGTGTAACGAAGTTGAAGTCAAAGTGTATAACTTGAACTAATTCCCTTCTTAAACATTCTATTTACCAAAAACCTACGCCCAATTTCAAGATTCTTTTATGTACTTAATTACTACCCAGAGAGCTTTATCATTTTACCCCCCTTTTAATTTGAAAGTCAAGACCCCTTTCGTTGAATTAGTATTTATTCATTTCCAAGTTCTATTCTATTAATTCTTGTGAATAATCTGATAATATACGTTATACGGATCTTATAATTTTTTCCACACGTATCTAGGAATCCCGTTCGAATATTCCTATGTCTATTTAGCCTACGTTTGGCTATTAAATTATCTTCGATTACTTGATTTAGTAATTATTTATTATAATCATTTCAAAGTTATAATATAACGCTACTATAGTTCTGCGTTTTAATATAGGAATTTGTTAATTTATTCAGAGCTCCTTTCATGCCAAGTGTTGGTATATAATTAGTGCAACTTTGTCGTGTACGCCATTTCATGTAACTATTCTATTTTAAGCTATTTATTCGCGCTACTTATATCTGTGCCCCTAAATTACTCAGTTAATTTATTCCTATCTTATTATTTCGGATTTTCCATTTTCCTTCCGTCACATTAATTCTTAGTGCATTGGAATTCCTCCATTCGAGCGATTTGATTTCATCTCTGATCAAAGTATTTTCGTGTCGAATTAGAGAGATTATTCATATTTATTCTTAGAGGGTCAATTTATAATTTAGCTTGTCCTCCCTTTTAGACTTAAATTATCCATCTAGCTTGAACCTTTAAACTAACATCGCATTAATTCATATTACTATTTTCCGTGACCGCAGTATCTTCTATAGTCCTACAGACCTAAACAGGCGGTTATGGGCGCGGTCACCTACCCTTACACTGGTGCCACCTGTCCACTTGACCCTTTCCGTACGATAACCTTTCCAAATTACTCTCGCTACCTCCCCCCGTTCAAGGTCAATGTAAGGAGATCGGCTCTCTCTCTATATACTGTATGTGTAAGACTGTGTAGCCCACATGAATGCATAGATTATTATTGCTATAATAAATTATATTAGTATTTATCTCTCTCTCTCACTCACCCTACACACCTCACCCCCCCCCTCCACACCACTCCCCCACCCCCACCCCACACACACACACCACACACTCTACCCCCCCCCCCCCCCTCCCCACCCCGCATACACCACACCAGGATCCAGAGAATATAGGGTCAACCCACGCGCAGGTACCTGTGAATGAGTGACGTCACAGTCCCCACGCTCTGCCTGAACCCCTCATATAAGACATCTTGTTTTTGTGATATATTGAACTATGCGTGTATATAGAATCTTATTTAATGTTACAGGACAAAAGAAAACATTAAAATATATCAAGCTTAGTATATTTTACAATTAAATGTGCATAAATATGAGGTAATATATTATGGACGATAGCGAGCATACCAATGAATAACATATAGGGTATAGGCTACACCAAGAAAGTGCTTACATTAACTTCATATGAGAGAGAGAGAGAGAGTGGGAGTGGTTGATACCTGATTAGGGGCTACTTATTCCTAAGGAAGGGCATATAATGTCATTAGTGAAGGACCGGACACACACACAAACACGCACACAGACTTGTGTGTGTGTGTGTGGACAAGCGGTGATGTGTGTGTGTGTGTTGATCTGAGTGAAAATCTGTGAGTGTATGTGTGTATGGGATAGTGGGAATGAGTGTTTGTGTATGCGTATCTTGCTCACCTTTATCATGACAAAAGGACTGCATTTTACAAACCATGAGTGTGTGTGTTGAATTCTAGCTTGTCAATGTTAAGCTGATAAATCTGTTTAATGCCCTATGAATTTTCCGCCAAGTAGAAGGGACACACACACACACACACACACACACACACACACACACACTCACACACACACACACACACACACTCACGCACGCACATACACTTACGCACACTCACTAACACACACACACACATGCATTTTACAAACTCATGTGTGTGTGTGGGTTGGGGTTAGTTTCTAGCTTGTCAATGTTAAGCTGAATATTTTTCCTATCGTCATACACACAGTCACACACACGCACTGCATTTTATAAACTGTGTAATAATAATAATAATAATAATAAACGGTTTATTAACCCTTAAAAAGCAGCTCACCACATAAGTCGAGTTAAATAAAGCTGGACTATGTGGCGGCGTTCGACATAACTCGAGTGGCAATTTCAGCACGTAATGTTGCTGAGAGAGAGAGAAACAAGTGGTGGCAGGAGAGTAGCGAGCGTATGACTGCTCCAGACCACCGCGGCGAACCTACTGACACGAATCTCACCTCCCTCCTACCTCTCTCACTCGCTATATACGGAATTGTATCGGGAAAGTGGCTAATTACCTGCTTTTTGCACTCGCGTTGCACGGTTATTGCAAGAAAACTAGCCATCATAAAAGGATCGTTATGGTGTCATTCGAAAGCTCTGTTTATGCCCTTTCAGGGATAGATACTTGTTTTACGTTCTAGGTCTTATTTAGGCATGAAAATGATCACGTAAACAGCCCTATTTTGGCTAAAAACACCCCGCTGGGCGGTACATATAAATAAACCGCATAGGCCGCTCGTAAAGGGTTAAAGAATGGCAGCCTCATGAGCTGAAAATACACATTTTACAATTTAGTGGATGAACATGAGATGTACAGATATGAGGATGGTAAGCTTAGTTTACAAACAAAATAAATAAATACAATAATGATGCATGTGGAGAATACAAATTATCATAAAATAACCTTGAGAGTAAGTGATATACAGTACATATACACATTTATTTACTTACTCATATACAGAACATACGTATATACACGTACGTGCGCACATACATATACATACATATATAGGAACATAAGAACATGCAGTAAGTGTGCACATGTCCGTATACACAAACGCTCACGTATGCACACAAACATACATACATACAGAAACTGATTTGGTAAGGTCAGGTAATGAGGGTGCGGGTACTACAATGGGAGGTTAATCCTCGGTAGTGTAGGTGTGTGTGTGTGTGTGTGTGTGTGTGTGTGTGTGTGTGTGTGTGTGTGTGCATGTGTGTGTGTGGGTTGGGGTTAATTCTAGCTTGTCAATGTTAAGCAGAATAGTTTTCCTAACGTCATACACACACACACACGCACTGCATTTTACAAACTGTGTGTGTGTGTGTGTGTGTGTGTGTGTGTGTGTGTGTGTGTGTGTGTGCGCGCGCGCTTTTGAATTCTACCTTGCCCATGTTAAGCTGATGATTGTTTCTACTGTCATATTACCAGCTGCCAAATTATCACACCCACATTAGAATTAGAATTAAAACAGCAAGCTACAAGGGCTATGTGTTCATTGATTAGTAAATGCAGAACATATAATTTACCAGTTGATATACAGCTGGAATTGTTTAAAGCAATGGTTAGACCAGTTATGTTGTACTGTATGCTGCTGAGGTATGGGGACATTATGTTATTAGAAAATTAGAACAGCTTCATTTGAGGTTTTTAAAGCATACATTACATGTTCATAAGTATACTAGTAATGACATGTTGTATGGTGAACTTGGTGAATATCCTATAGACATAAATATTAAGTGTTCAATGATCGGTTACTGGGTGAGATTAATTACTGGTAAAACAAGTACGATAAGTTAAGTTATATAATGTACAAGTGTGTGTTACATTTGGATCAGGTTGGTGTTTATACTTCACCTTGGTTGAATTGTGTTAAAAGTATTTGTAATGACTGTCGGATGTCTGGAGTCTGGTTGTCACACAATGTAATAACCCCAGCCTGGTTCAGATTGGCAATAGAACAACAGCTTAAAGATCAACGGATAACAAAATGGAATAGTAATTTGCCATTTGTAGTAGCTATAGAACTTATACATTTGTCTTCAGTATGGAGGATTAACTTGTGAAATTGGATAAGGGAGAGAGACCAGCTATAAGTAAACTGAGAGCAAGTAATAATAAATTACCAGTTAATACTGGTAGACACAGAAATATTGATAGAGAAGACAGAGTATGTACTAAATGTAATGAGAATGTGGTGCGGGACGAATATCATTTGTTGTTTATATATCAAAATGAGGATATTGTACAGTTAAGGAATAGATATATTTCTCATTACTACAAGCATAACCCAACACAGTATAAATATATACTGTTAATGAATAATACTAACTTAAAATGTATGAGGAATCTGTCACCTCTTCTCAAAAGAACGTTTACTATGTATAGATAGATCAAGTCTTAGGATATTTAATATAGTTTGCTTAAGATGTACCAGTGTATTTACGTGTACGCTAATTTAGTTAGCAAAGGCATATTGTACATTTGTAGCCTAGCATGTAAGAGGCAGTGCTCCATACTTTTTGTAAAAGTCTGAGCAAAATAAACTCAATTAAATTCAATTCACACACACACACACACACACACACACACACACCCACACCCACCCACACACACACTCACACACACACACACACTGTAATTGTCCCAACTTCTGATGTTGTTAGTTAAGCCTTTGAGTACCATCTACGTGTGTTATATTTTATTCTAGCTAGGATATATTAATACGATATTATGCAGCTTCGGAAGGATCTACGGTAGTTAAAAAGGTTGGTTGAGATAGTTGGAAGCCATATTATTGCTAGAGGTCCTTCCTAATCTGAATACAATGGTCTAATAGTGGCTACACTATAAAGAAAAGGACATCACCGGTACGTTATGGGTTAACTGTATAGTAACTAACATCATTGTTTTTATGCTATATATTTCAAGATAGGTATCTTAGCATTTATAATTCCAAATCATTATCATACCACACACAACTAGAATTATAAAACACCCGCTTTGTTTAACCTGTATGTTCGTGATTGAGTTCTCAAAGTGAATGAACTGACCGACCTCCCACTGACCCCTAGCCTCTGTCCCCACTGTGGCGAGAATGACGTCATGCGCGAAAGACAGCGCGTTTTCTTTGAGCGGTGGGTTGACCCTATATTCTCTGGACCATGCACTACACCACACTTGCATCCACTTTATCCCCCCCCCCCCCCCAGTTTTGTGGCGCTCTCGCTCTCTCTCTCTCTCTCATATATATATATATATATATATATATATATATATTGAGAATATCACAAATACACGTGAGCCACTAAATGTTTCTAGTCTCTCAGTGGGGATCGAACCGTCGACCATCAGGACGATAGCCGACGCTTTAATCAATTACACCACGGCAGTCTGCCGTGGTGTAATTGATTAAAGCGTCGGCTATCGTCCTGATGGTCGACGGTTCGATAAATATATATATATATATACTGTATATATATAAATACAAATATGGAAATCGATGTACGTATGTATATACTGGTAATATATTATAATTTTATATTTTTACTTTTTTTCCACACCACCCAAGAGGTAAAAGTTTCAGTGCATTTTTTTTTAAGAGGTTTCCCCTCTGTACCATCTGTTTTGTCTGACTATGCAAGTGGTGGGGCGATTTGGAGCAGCTTCCATTGTGGATGGTGTCAAAGTCAGGAATGAAATGAAGTGAGAGTATAAACTTCGTGCGCCTGGCAGCGCGCCATCACGTGAAATTTGTGATGAGTTTTTTGGCCGACGTCTGACAACATCGCTGTAGCCATGTTGCCAAGCTGTATACAATGTCCATTGAATTTACTAATAAGCGAATTAATTATAAAAACAATAAAGCTTTTTTGTACCTGTAGAAATAGCCTGAGCATTTCAAACCGACTTAAGGTACTTAATACCGAAAATAATATATTTTCGTTGTTAGGGATTATACATGTGGCACCAATGTAACGGGAGTAACCGCGGGTAGGACCGCCTGTTAAGATCTGTTTGACTATAGCTATACCCCCACAAGCGGTACGTTTGATCTTTTACCTGTGCGCAGCCTAGCTTCCCCCCGCTTCCTTCCCCCCCCCGCCCCACCCATGCCACACACTCACCCCGCACAGTTCCACTGTTTTGCGTAGTATTTCAGAATACTTCAGTTAGACACTTGACTCCCATAGATATTATTATCAAGGTGTTTATTTTATTGATACATGTATCTGTATCCTATGCGTATTTTTCCTTCCTTGATTGTAATATGATTAATTCTAGTACTCCATTTGAGATTAAGATTATTAACCCGTTGAGACCCAGCGTCGCACGTGTTGCGTCGGCAGTCTTTGATCACCAACTCCCAGCGACGCATCACGTGCGTCCGACATATAAAAAAAACTTACGTGGCTCGTAAGGTAGGAAATGGCGGGAGAATAGGAGGGGGAGGTACCGTAGTGTGTGGGGGAGCCGGGCCAGTAGGTGTGAGCGGGCCGAGACAGCCGCGCGGCTGGTGGTGGTGGGCTTAGTGGGGATAGTTTACACCCCTAGTTTACCGCCACTTTGAACCTTCATTACTCCGGTCGTATGGGAGCTAGAGGCTTGAGATTTATGTGAGATACTCCTTAGGATGTATGCCGTACAATGCCATACTCAGTTTTTTACCCTAGTGCTCCCGGGCGGGTGGTCATGCGGGGGAGACGAACTATTGAAACCCCCCCCCCCGCCCCCCAAATGACCGAAATTAGTTTTTTTTTTATTTGTGTGTTCATTTCTCACAATTCTCTTCCATTTTGGCTCAACACATTTTTTTGAAGCTCCCCCCCCCCCCCCCCCCCCCCCCGCCCGCCCCCCCAAAAAAAAAATGTCAGAGGTGATGTTTTATGTTTTGTTTTTCATTTCTCATCCTTGTCTTCCATTTTAGCAAACAAAAAAAATAAGTGAAAATGGCTTGGGACTGGGGTGAACAAAATATTATAACTAGCCGGGGCTCAACGGGTTAACTCTCTCCACTATAGTTATTATTTGCTCCCTGTTTCCTTATAACAGTCGAGTTTAGTGTATCTATAACCTATTTATGTTTGTCAATAAACAAGAGTGTAAATTACCTTGTGTGTTTATTGTGTTTATTGTTGCCTGATTGAGTTTACTATTATCATATGCACTGTGCTCGATGTGTTCCTACCGAGGAATATTCCAAATCTAATTATCTTAAATTCAGATTGATTATAGATAATACGGAAGCCTGTTGGATTACAACCCGGCATAACAATATATAAACTGTATATATATATATATATATATATATATATATATATACAATATATATACATATACCTGTATATATATATATATATATATATATATATATATATATATATATGTTTCTAGTCTCTCAGTGGGGATCGAACCATCGACCATCAGAACGATAGCCGACGCTTAATCAATTACACCACGGCAGTCTAAAAGACACTCAGCCTTCTATCCTATTTATGTTAGGGAGAAGGGAAACCCACTAGGCGAATGAAATTAAATGAAATCAATTTCAACCCGAGTTGCGTCGGGACACTCAAAAATCCGTGTATGGTATTCTGGAAATATGGATCCTACAACTAGGTTTGAATTGATATATATTCGCCTAGTGGGTTTCCCTTCTCCCTAACATAAATAGGATAGAAGGCTGAGTGTCTTTTAGACTGCCGTGGTGTAATTGATTAAGCGTCGGCTATCGTTCTGATGGTCGATGGTTCGATCCCCACTGAGAGACTAGAAACATTTAGTGGCTCACGTGTATTTGTGATATATTCTCAATATTTGTAACTCTCATGCTTTGGGGGTTAGAATTAAATGAAATCAATTTCAACCCGAGTTGCGTCGGGACACTCAAAAATCCGTGTATGGTATTCTGGAAATATGGATCCTACAACTAGGTTTGAATTGAAATATATTCGCCTAGTGGGTTTCCCTTCTCCCTAACATAAATAGGATAGAAGGCTGAGTGTCTTTTAGACTGCCGTGGTGTAATTGATTAAGCGTCGGCTATCGTTCTGATGGTCGATGGTTCGATCCCCACTGAGAGACTAGAAACATTTAGTGGCTCACGTGTATTTGTGATATATTCTCAATATTTGTAACTCTCATGCTTTGGGGGTTAGAATTAAATGAAATCAATTTCAACCCGAGTTGCGTCGGGACACTCAAAAATCCGTGTATGGTATTCTGGAAATATGGATCCTACAACTAGGTTTGAATTGAAATATATTCGCCTAGTGGGTTTCCCTTCTCCCTAACATAAATAGGATAGAAGGCTGAGTGTCTTTTAGACTGCCGTGGTGTAATTGATTAAGCGTCGGCTATCGTTCTGATGGTCGATGGTTCGATCCCCACTGAGAGACTAGAAACATTTAGTGGCTCACGTGTATTTGTGATATATTCTCAATATTTGTAACTTTCATGCTTTGTGGGTTAGAATTAAATTAAATCAATTTCAACCCGAGTTGCGTCGGGACACTCAAAAATCCGTGTATGGTATTCTGGAAATATGGATCCTACAACTAGGTTTGAATTGAAATATATTCGCCTAGTGGGTTTCCCTTCTCCCTAACATAAATAGGATAGAAGGCTGAGTGTCTTTTAGACTGCCGTGGTGTAATTGATTAAGCGTCGGCTATCGTTCTGTTGGTCGATGGTTCGATCCACACTGAGAGACTAGAAACATTTAGTGGCTCACGTGTATTTGTGATATATTCTCAATATATATATATATATATATATATATATATATTATATATATATATATATATATATATATATATATATTTATATATATATATATTCACATATAATCAACTACTAAGTATAGTTTGCAAATAGAATTACCCATAAAAGGTTTACAACTTACCTATAAATGGTTTACAACCAATGTAATATAGCTCAGTGTATTCCACTCATAAAACATTCACGCTGAGTGAAGATAGGGATCGCAGCTTAATGCTTGACACGTGTTGATCCGGGAAGTATCATATAAGCGTAATTCTTGCAAGCGCTTGATGTTAATCCTGGCAATAAGTAGTGTCACACGAGAGTCACATCCTTAACCAACCTCCCTTGTCACTATGCCAGCTCAGTTGCAGCATAAGTTCCCTCTAGGAAGTTTGTGTCTCCTGAAGGATCGAGAGGGTATAGCCTTGTGTTCAGTGCAAGTGATTAACAATATGAATATTTTTAAATGCTCCCAAATATATTTTAACTCAATGACTGTGGGCATACTATATAAAAACTAAGGGCATAACTGCGGCAATTGTCATATTACAATCGCTGAAAATCTACGTAGTACATGGTCTGGCAGCCAGGCAAGTGAGTCTAAGCACCGTGGGACCATTCCATCCGACACCCACTGTATCTGGGCGAATACTAATCTAACTGTGAGACATCTCCAGCTCCCCTGCAGACTTGGGAATCGCGAAGACCGCTCTAACCGTTAATTTTTACCGATTTAGCCCCACATTTGCAATATTGTTGCAGGACAACCAGTAGTTGTACATACATGATTCAGGTGTTTTTGGAAAGGTCTATTCCTGTACTTTCAGGGATATATAATTGAATTACGTTCTAGCTCCTGTTTATACATGAAAATGTGCAGGAAATGAAGGTAACATTTAGTCCAAAACCCCTATGGTACAGAGTAGACCAAGCAATTGTCATATGACAATTGCCTCACTGATTGTGTTAATTTAGGTACATACATACCTAGTAATTCCCTATTTCAGAAGATATAATTAAAGAGGAACATAATGTACCCAAACTAAGTTGCTCTTAGCTTTTATAAGATTCCAAATAGCATGTACAAACTATTTTTTCTGGTAATGAAATCGCAAAGCCATTATTTACTGTTTTCTCTCACACCGCTTCTCTGTTAAAATTACTCTTTTCAGAATTAGTATCTCAGCGCATGGACCTAATTAACTATTCTGCCCAAAAAGGTAATATATATTCAGAGGTAAAACCTGCTACACCTTCATCTTCTGTCAACATTCTTGGCATTTGTTTTTGTTTTTATCTTTCTTGGAAAGATAATATTACCATTATAGTATATAAACATAAATTCACTGCTCTACTAGGGTAGGAATAATTCGACAGTTGTATAGAAGTTCGCATCTTTATTTAACATACTCCCATGGTAACCGTAATCCACATAGCAATTGATTCTCTGTTCGAGTCAAGATTAATTCAAAATGTTAGTTAAATACCAATGTCGGCTCAGTATAGATTGCACTTTGGAATGTTTACATTCCCATCACTACCTACAGTATCTGCACAATCACTATTCAGAGTCTTGACTCACTTCGACTTCGAGCCAAAGGCACATCACTATATTCACAATGGTTGACAAAGCTATGCTATAACTATCCATCAATACGTTCTTTAATCTCTTTAACAATAGTATGACAGAGGATTTTATCAATATGTTCTCACATCACTATGACAATATCAGAAACACTTATTCCTTTAAATGGGATTAAATCACCTGACTCATATTTAACACAAGTAATGAACCCATATTTAACAAAAGTAATGAACCCACATTTAACACAAGTAATGAACCCATAGGTATTTACATCACCATGAAAATATCAGTAACACTTATTCCTTTACATGGAATTAAACACCTAATTAATAACTGTTGTTTCCTTATAACAAAAAGAGAATTTCATGGGTCTGGGCTGAAGCCCTTCTCTAACTATTTCTTCAACTAGGTCTAACCTATTGTGCAGATGCTAAACCCCGGAAAACTGTTCAGGTAAACCCAGTTATCTCCATTACATGGGCTATATCAATTAGTTCCCCATATAACTTTATCCCGAAGAACTCCCACTTAATATTAAACATATCTTTACTTAATATCCTATAACATCCTGTACTATTGTTAGCTAACTGGCTGAGTGCCTTTACTAACAATAACAGCTATATCTCTCAACATCATCTCTTCATTCCATCATTTGTCTAATCTGTTTCTCTTTTGCTGTTCAATAGGAACACATAGATTGTATGGTTGGAACACACTGGTTCAGTCTAGCATTTAACTTTTTGGTAAGTCTGTTCGGGCCCTTAAGGGTCATTTACAAATATTCTGGAAGCTCCCTTGTTTTTGCTTCACCACATCAAAGCGGGCCAATACACCATCTCCATCTTCTCAGTACCATCTACCACCATCTTGAATCGCTTGGCTTATTGTGTGAAGGCTAGTGATGTGTCGGCAGGCATCAGGATATTGGAGGTGTATCTGTGCCAAGGGTGGGCGATTTACTAGGTCCCAGATCGTCTTGTGTTCAGTAGCGCTCGGTTGGTGGAGGACAGGAACAGGCTTATTTATCTCCCCATGGGTGCCAAGGTGAACTGAGCAAGGAAGGTGTGTCTACTAAGAGCTTGCCAGTGTGATCCGTGCAGGTGCCCGTGACCCCTCCCTCACGGAACGGGCCCTGTGATTGGCCAAGACGCTCGCTCGAGAGGAGTTATACCAGCCCGCTCGCTTCGAATTTCAATCTTCTCCCCCTGCTTTACTTCATCTTGGTAATATTTTCCTGGAAGCTTATTAGAGATGTTCTGTAGTGTCTGACAGGAGTAAGAGGGTGGCACCATTGTAATAGAACATTTGCAACCAGGATAAAATAAACGGGTGTGAACTGAGAGCGTGTTAAGAGGCGAGCGTTTAAAGGGGGATGAGAGGTGATCTTTGTGCTGCGTCATAGTAGGCTGGTGATTGGTCGACCGCGGGGGAGTTTCAGGGTTTTCCCCATGACAAGATTTAAAGGGTAAACCTTGCTTATCTCCTTGAGCTAATCCCGTCTCCTGGTTGGCAGACGGGATTACTCCTTCAACCACACTTGTTTTTTAACCTATTGTAATATAATATGGGGGAATACGAGCGCTACCCAACTAACAAGCATTCAAAAACTGCAGAATTTTGCAGCCAAAATTATAGACAGAAAGGCAAAAAAGTACGACCACGTCACCCATATTATAAAAAATTTAAAATGGATAACCATTAAAGAAAAAATTATCCATGACACAGGAGTAGCTATCTATAAATATCTAAACAATTTATACCCAGACTACCTATTAAACCTGTCAACTGTAAATAACGTAACCTCCAGTATTACAAGGCAAAAAAATAACCTTTTTGTCCAGATAGTTCATACAGAAATAGGTACTAGATCTATCTCAGTAAAAGGACCCAAATTTGGAATGAACTCTCACCTTATGTCAAAGAAGCTAACTCCTTACATAACTTTAAATTAAGACTACATAATATACTTTTTAACAGCAATTGAACAAGATACTACTCTTACTATTGTTGCTGTCATGATTAGTATTATTATCACTGCTATGTATTTTTATTATAATTATTATTATGATTATTAATATTATTATTATTTTCTATTATTATCAATATTAATATTATTCTTACTGTCATTACTATTATTTCTCCCCGAACCCTTCTCCCCCTCTTAATCGCCTCACCCCCCCCCCCCCCCTCCATCTCTCACTCCTATAAGGTACAGCTGCCTCGGATTATCTTTAAATCCGGATGAGGCTATAATTCCAGGACCCTTAACCCGGGAACTGCAGGAAGACTCTTAAGAGTTCCCCCGGCGTACTGCGGGAAGACTCTTAACCCTTCCTACCCGGTCTGCCTTAGGTAATGACAGCACGAAAGAAGGGCCAATACCCGGTATGTCTTATCTAAGGCATGAGCTTAATAGCCTAATTAAGCTTGGTCCGAACGCTGTGCGTACGACGTATGTCAACAAACCCAAGCGTTCGTCACCGCACCTCCGAACACAAGAAGGAGAAGACTCCTCAATGTTATTGTTCTGACGTCATGACAAAATTAGTGTCTAAAAAGCCCCCATATTGGCAGAGCTGGGCACCACAAACAAAAAGTCAAGTCAGCAAACACAAATCAGCAAACCCAGAACATAACTTCAGCAAACACAAATGTGCAAACCTTGTGAAATTTCTAGTCCTCAAATGCAAATATGCAAATGCAAACCGTTTTTTATTAATTTTAAATTTAAACTACAGAATCAAGGGTAAATCAATAAATTCAATCTCTAATGTCAATAAATATATATTTACTTAAATATAATGTTGCCCAACTTCCATGGACCTCAAGGATATACATACAGGCTTTTAACCCTTATTTAGCGGCGAGCAACATAAGTCGAGTTAAATAAAGCTGGACTATGTGGCGGCGCTCGACATAACTTGAGTGGCAATTTCAGCACGTAATGTGGCTGAGAGAGAGAGACAAGTGGTGGCAGGAGACTAGCGAGCGTATGACTGCTCCAGACCACCGCGGCGAACCTACTGACACAAATCTCAGCTCCCTCCTCCCTCTCTCACTCGCTACATACTCAATTATGTACCGAAAGTACCGAATTACCTGCTTTTTGCACTCGCGTTGCACGGTTATTGCAAGAAAACTATCCATCATACAAGGATCGTTATGGTGTCATTCGAAAGCTCTGTTTATGCCCTTTCAGGGATAGGTACTTGTTTTACGTTCTGGGTCTTATTTAGGCATGAAAATGATCACGTAAACAGCCCTATTTTGGCTAAAAACACCCCGCTGGGCGGTACACATAAATAAACCGCATAGGCCGCTCGTAAGGTGTTAAAGCTTGGAAATTGCTGTAAATTGCAAAAACATTCCAGAACGTCACCCGCAGTGAAATGGTTAATATATATAGCATAGGCCACTTAGTTTGTCCACATGGGCAGTAAAACGTTGGGACAACTTGTTTATGGGGAGAGTGCTTCAGTAATAATCAGTATTCGCAATTCCGCACCATTCAGGAGGTACGCCGGATCACAGAGGTGCAAGGAGGCGATTTATTCGTAGTCCCCCCTTTGGGAATGGCAAAAGGCTATATATGCCGAGATAGGTCTACTTTAGATAGATTAAGTAATTTAATAGAAAGTAGCCTAGGCCTATTAATTTTAATGCTCAGAATAAAAGCCTAGCTTCAGATCAAAATTTAATAAAATTTTATTGTAGGCTAAATTTAGTCTAGGTCTATATGGTACTTTCAAAATTAACACTTTCTACTTGACACTAATAAAATGAGTGTGATTATAGGCCTAGGCCTATACATAAAAGTTAGAACATGCAATATTTAGTCTAGACCTACATGCTTTGAGGCATTTTGATGGAATTAGTGACTGATTATAGCCTAGACTTAGGCCTAGGCTATATATTAAAGTTAGAACATGCAATATTTAGCCTACATGCTTTGAGGCATTTTGATGGAATTAGTTATTATAGCCTAGACCTAGGCTAGCCTATATATAATTATATAGAAGTTAGAACATGAAATATTTAGCCTACATGCTTGGAGGCATTTTGATAGGATTAGGGTAGAGTAAGGCCTATCCTAATAAAATTACTTATATTAGTAATTAGCCTATAGGCCTAGGCTATATTTAGAAGTTAGAACATGCAATATTTAGCCTACATGCTTTGAGGCATTTTGATGGGATTAGTGATTATAGACCTAGGCCTAGGCTATATAGCCTAGCCTATATAGAAGTTAGACTTAGCCTAGGCCTACATGCTTTGAGGCATTTTGATGGGATTAGGGTAACCTAATAACATTAGTTTAGGTTAAAAATTAACAGGCTATCAATCAAATTAACGATAGCCTAACTTTATAATCTTAAATTAGGCTAGATTATAAAGTTATAAAGCCCTTCTCCAGAGACATCTTCTTGGTAATTACAGGCCCATAGAAGGTTTCTAGGTGGGGCCAGGGGTGGCTTAGGTCCTCGATTTCTGCATGCTCTGCAGCATCACTGTCGGATGATGGTGGTGAACTGCTCCCCATGCTGTTGGCAGCTGCGGTAGGCATGATGGTAGACTCCATGTTCACTTCTATAGGCCGAAAATATAAACAAAGTTGAAGTGCTAGCAGGTTGGAAGTCTTGGACTGCTGTGTGTTGTAGGTGTTAGCTCGACGCTTGCTACTAAGTAAGTGAACAAACGTGAAGACTGAAGAGCCGATGTATAGGCCTAGATTCCAGAACACATGTAGTTGGCTTGGTCACATGACTTTTTTTGGCTGGAGCTGCAGGAGCGGCCCAGGGCTGGCTGGCGGCTGGAATTTTTATTTTGCGGACTCGAGGTTTGCAACATGGAGGTACTTTCCAGAGCTTCAAACCCGCAAATAGGCAGCCATTTTGGCGCCAACGCTAATTCGCCAACAAAATGACACTTCCGCCATGGCGGAATTGGCTATTTGCGGAAGTGTTGGCTAAAGTGCCCAGCTCTGCATATTGGCAACATCTCTGCAATATTGGCTCCACTGAAATCGTCATCACAACTGAACCAGTTGAGTTACAGAGCTCTACTCAATGCCAAAATACAGATTGAAAACCGCACTACGATTATAGATGAGTGGGAAAGTTCTAGCAGTGAAAATAAACATAAATACGGTAGCCTAGGCCTAGACGTTTTTCGGCCATATCGCCCGGATAGGGGCGACCGTCATTGGCTGAGACAGCCCGGGTAGGAAGGGTTAAGAGTCAGAGAAAAAAAACAAAATTTAAACATCAATTTTTTTTTTTTTTTGCCCTTGGGCCATGCAAAATATCAGTCCTCTACCTCCCCTCCTTCCCCACTTTCCTCCCCTCCTTCAGTTATCACCTATTTTCCCTGTTATTCCCTTATTCTGAGGTATATTTTCGTGCTAACATTAGCGAGTTGCAAGCAGGGCATTGTCATCACTGTTAGCAAGCGAGTGCAAGAGAGAGAGAGAGAGTATCGATCGACAGTGTCTCTCCAGCCTTGGGGGAAATTGGCGGGAAAGGAGGTTGCCTCAGCCATACATTATATCGCCGATTTTGACCATCCAAACGCTGTTTTCACTTGTTTTATTGTTGTAACAGGTTAATACCTTTATAATCAACCTATAATAGGCGCATATGGATAAGTATTAATGCTATTTATGGTAAAATTAATATTTTAGTGATGGAAACAGCTCAAATACATGCGCACAGGCAGAGGTGTCTAATTACCCCCATGCGCACTTCAAAGGTTAAAGAGAGTCGGTAAAGGGTTATAAATAGGACCCACATTGGCCAATCTATATTAACTAATAATGTATTTTCCAAACTTCATGCTAATGTTCTTATGTTAATAATCCTTTACTATGTATTGTATATATTTTGTCTT
The DNA here is from genome assembly GCA_032716605.1 of Paralithodes platypus. Lineage (NCBI taxonomy): Eukaryota > Metazoa > Arthropoda > Malacostraca > Decapoda > Lithodidae > Paralithodes > Paralithodes platypus. The sequence continues at coordinate 37,539,555 of CM064523.1, forward strand.
GTTTGTACATTTTATGTAAGCTGAATAACCACTAGCTGTGGAAATAAATATTATTATTATTATTATTATTATTGTTATGTTAAAACAGCTACCCAGAAGTTAGGTGTGCTCAACCATCTCCGCGGGATCTTCACCCCTACACAGCCTCTTGCTCTGTACAGGGGCAGAGTGCACCCATGTAACGAGTATTGTTCACGTGTGTTGGGAAGTTCCACCCATACCGCATTTCTAGGAAGGGTAGAGTTAAAATGATTTTGTCTTATCAATTCACCTCCTCTTACTATTTCCCTACAATCTCTCTCTACATGCTGCAAATGTTGCGACTCTCTCACTCTTCCACCGCTATTATAATAATCAATGTTATTCAGAGCTTTCTCAGTGCTAATATACCTCATTCCTTACGGAGAGTAGGGGGCACCCGCCTGTCAACACATTGCCACCCCTATTCTTTCCTACTCTCTAATCCAAGAGAGAACCTATTTTCCCATTCTTTCTCTTACTCAGCAAGCAAGCTTTGGGACTCTCCCTCAGTTTGTCTTTCCCTCATCCTATGACTGAAACTACTTCAAGCTTCGCATGCCCAAACATTTTTATTCTAACGTACCTTGAATTTTGCCCTCTGTCACTCTTTCAACTTTGGAGGGACAGCTGTTACTGGCAGCTTTGCCTTTTTTCGCCTTCATACAAAAAACAACAACAATGAGATAAACATTACCACTTAGATTCCATGAAGGACTACCAAAGCTGTGTAAGATCGTTTACTGTTAACATAATAATTTCTTAAAAAGTTTCCTAATTGCTATGTGGAGGGTTAAATACATGAATCTTTGGCAGCAAATCGTAATATAAATTCCATGATAAAAAAAATCGTGAATCACGTCAGCTCGAGCCAGAGTAAAAATAGCTGCATATTAGTAGTCATTTTCCTGGAATCCGTGACCACTTTTCAGATACCTTTTTTTCTTGATGGATTTGACAAATAGGACCAATTATAAGACAAAATAGCTCCCATACACCTCCCAAAAGTGATGGCTAACTTTTTTATAGCAATTTTTTTTTAAATGGCTGCCGACACCATTTGGAAAAACATTAAAAGTTATATCTCAGGCATCAGATGAGCTATAACAATGAATGAGGTCTCATTTCCCACTATTTCTGGTATAACAAATCTGTTAGAATGGTATTCATAACGTTTTGGGGCCACTGTGACTTTAACATACTACATGGCGGCTGTAAGCCATCTTGAAAAATTACAAATTGTTGGATCTCTGGCCCCAAAGGATCTAAATAGACAAATAAAGAATAACAATGTGCTCATTCTGTGGGACTGTTATCCAAATTGGGCATATTATATTATAGGCCTTTACCGGCTGCCTATCAGCCTCACCGCTGGGACTTCCAAAACAGTGCGTCATGAAGTAGGGTTTTATTTTTACCAGCGATGGGCCTCTTTCCTACCCTCAGCAGTGTTTATAGTCATAGAGTATGATGGTCAATGCTTTATTCTATAATTCTCCAGGTTCTTATTGCTCATTTGTCAGTTTGAGCAATTTGTGTCTCATTAATAATGCATAGTCTTCTAATTGTCCATATTTACTGAGCCTCGGTATCACTACAATATTCAAGGTATGATCCACAGCTGTCGGAATCACTCTCCTCACTTTTGCTGCTGTCATCACTGCTGTCATCTGCCTGTATGGTTTTGGTTGTAGGAAGCACTATAGATAAGGGAAGTGCGGCTTGGGTGTAACGGACGGGTAGACATAAGCCATTCACAAGGTGCCGTCCATGACCAATCGGTGACGGGTGACTCTGAAGCTGGTAATGCTTCTGCAGATATGTGAGATAGTTTGCACACTCTAAGTGCAGATGTAGACTGTCCGAATCAGGCACAAGCCGAATAATCTTCTTGTTCTTCAGCGCTGCCCACTTTTCTGCTCTTACTTCTGCAATCTTTCTTGTATCACAATAGAATTGTTTTTTATTATGTTCTCTCCACTAACCAACTTTACTCCTAAACTCGATTAATGAAATTAGCAAACACATGTGGCAGTCTGGGGATTCGAACCCAGGATGCTCACACCGAAAATCAACACAGTTATGCATTGCACCACGAAGAAAAAACGCTTCAAATCATTGATGATCCATCATGTTAGTGGAAGCTGCTTGAAGATTGTGTGTTTCTTCAGACTTCTGCAGACAATCTGCGATGACCTTCTTGCCTACTTCATAGAAGCCAGAATTGTGGTCACATCCAGTGAGAACATGTAGTGCTATGATTGATGTAGCCATTGCATCGTCTAACATACACCAGGCATTGATCAGGTGACATTTGCGTTTCACACACAAGAACCCTGGTGTCCTCTGGGCAACATATGCTGCTTGTACATAGTTGTCAGTGACCTCGGTGTCAATAATAACAGCGGCTGTGTAACCCTCTGACCGAAGCATGCTATAAATGGTGAACATGGCTGTGTCTGCCTCTGCATGGAGGCAAGTGAACTCAGGAATAAGCTGACCCGTATTGAGATCTTTTGCAGGGTTGCCCACTATGCAGTAAACTATCTCAGTGCTAGATGACGCTGCTGTTCTCTGGAATGCCGTTAAAAGAAATGCTTGAAGACGAATCTTGTTCTCAGGCTTACCAAGGAGTGTGTGGAAGTTTTTAGTAGCAGGAAATTTATCTTCTGACTTCATGAACATGTTGCGGATTGACTGGTTGTTCTGGTGTAGTAGTCGTTCACTGTCTTTGATTGAGCAGCTGTTTATAAGAATCATTCTCTATAATGATCCGTTCAGCATTCTTGTGTCTTTCTTGAACAAAACATACCAGTTTTTCAGCATAATCTACCCATGTATATGTGGTCCCATCTCCCTTCTCTCTGTCTTCCGGGGTAGGGGTAGTCAGACGCCAGATCAGCCCCATATCAATGATGGATGTGTATACATCAGGCTCTGATATGATAGTCATATTTAGTTTTTGCTGCAACTTACTTTTTTGTGTCTTGCACATGTTTCCATTGGCATTGAAGATGGAAAGGCATTCATCTGTGACACGATGCTGCAGTACATGTTCCATTTTTATGGCATCATTCGTTTCAACCAGTCTAAGAACAGAGGCAAAAGCTTTACTTTGCATTTCCTCGGTCTTTTCCTTCAGGTTTTCAGTGTCTTGTTTCTTTAGTTGTTGGGTTGAAAAATTCCACACTTGCTACATGGAACTCTGTTATTGACTTTGTTTTGGCATAGACCGTTTCATTCAGGAACTCCATTACAGTACATTCCTTTTGCCATCATCTTTTGTGGATTTCAAGTCAGCACTGAGAACCTTGGAGGCCGGGATTCCTGATTGTAGGGATCGTAATGTCTGGTTTGTCAGGTCAAATGGATCACACTTGAATTCATCAAGACATGCACTGATATCCTGTTTAGCTTGTTCGTCTGTCTTCATTCTACTTGTTGAGGAATCAGCATGCTTCTTTTTACCTCTTTTCTTTTGATCAGCATGACGATGCACAACTGCTCTTACCTGTTTAACGTTATTTACATTCCGAGTGTTTGACAAAAGTTGCTTTTCATTTTTAAGAATGGCCAACCAACCAGACTTAAGTTTGGACCCCTTGTTCATTGTTGATTCTATCCATATGTCGAGGGCTATGCATGAGTATGGTTTTCCACTAATTGACTGTGCAAGCATACCACTCTCCATAAATTCAGTTTGGTTGGCAGGAAGGGTATCTAGCACAGCAGTGAAATCAGGAAGATGGCGACCATACTTGTCATTATCATAGATTTGCATCCAAGAAAGCATGAGCTTTAGTGAAGACTTGAACTCCCTCTAGTTACTTGTTCTGATGGCAGGGATATTTTGAGTGAGAACCTCCACCAGCTCCATGAATGAACCATACAAGCAGATGACAGCAGCAAAAGTGAGGAGAGAGATTCCGACAGCTGTGGATCATACCTTGAATCTTGTAGTGATACCGAGGCTCAGTAAATATGGACAATTAGAAGACTATGCATTATTAATGAGACACACATTGCTCAAACTGACAAATGAGCAATAAGAACCTGGAGAATTATAGAATAAAGCATTGACCATCATACTCTATGACTATAAACACTGCTGAGGGTAGGAAAGAGGCCCATCGCTGGTAAAAATAAAACCCTACTTCATGACGCACTGTTTTGGAAGTCCCAGCGGTGAGGCTGATAGGCAGCCGGTAAAGGCCTATAATATAATATGCCCAATTTGGATAACAGTCCCACAGAATGAGCGCATTGATATTCATTATTTGTCTATTTAGATTCTTTGTGGCCAGAGTTCCAACAATTTGTCATTTTTCAAGATGGCTTACAGCCATGTTGAGATCACAGTGGTCCCAAAACGTTATGAATACCATTCTAAGAGATTTGTTATACCAGAAATAGCGGGAAATGACACCTCATTCATTGTCATAGCTAATCTGATGCCAGAGATATAACTTTTAATGTTTTTCCAAATGGCGTCGGCAGCCATTTAAAAAAATGTGCTATAAAAAAGTTAGCCATCACTTTTGGGAGGTGTATGGGAGCTATTTTTTCTTATAATTGGTCCTATTTGTCAAATCCATCAAGAAGAAAAAGGTATCCGAAAAGTGGTCACGGTTTCCAGGAAAATTACTCTACTATATAATCAATGGCTCTGAACAGAATGGGGGAGAAGTATTATATAACGAACAATGCGAGTACTTTAGGTATGGCAGAGAAGACTACTATACGGGTTAGGTCAAGCGGGTTGGACGAGTTGAGGATGATGGAACAACTATCATACCGTATAGTATTTGTAAGATCTTTCTCTCTCTCTCTCTCTCTCTCTCTCTCTCCTAGTTAGTAGACTCATTCTACTGTATAATACGGGCTGCCTCGCAAGGACCAAAGTATCTATGCAGTCTGTGTATCTATATAACTCGCTGTGTTGTCTTAGGGTTGTCTTGTGTTGTCTGGTAATTTACTAAGGACCACCTGCGCTACACACCTGTCCCCTCCGGTAATTAGGCTGGCAGTAAAGGTAGGAAGGGCCAGGGAAGTAAAGGGCAGGTAGAGTTAAGGAACGTAGGGGACACAGGTTGTAGTGTTGTTCATTGTAATAAAATGTAAACACAAAGTAAAGGTAAGAAGGGCCAGGGATGGAGTAGGCAGGTGGGTTTCAGGAAGGTAGGAGACACAGAATGTAGTGTTACAAAGGAACACAAAAGAAAACAACCCAAGAGTGAAACTTTATTCTCAGTCTGTCTTCTATTCAACAGCGGGGCTCTGGAACTCTCCGAGAATCAGTCTTTCCCTCTTCCTATGACTTAAATTGCTTCAAACTCTGTGTGTCCAAGCATTTTGACTCTAACGTCCCTTGATCTTGACCCTGTCACTCTTTCAACTCTGAGGGAGGCACTCGCTACAGGCAGTTCTGCCTTGTATATCCCTCACTCACATAAGAAAGAAAGGAAAAAAAAGCAACAACAGATCTACTGATCCTTACGAGGTTGCTCGTAACTGAACTATACATCGTATTTGAAAATACCCCATTGGTATTGGTCGGACCCCTGGAAATTACTCCTCAAAATGGCCTGGGCCTCTACCTACAGTAGTATTCTATCAATTTCTGTAACATCCGCGGCCTTTCCTCTAGCTTCCTATCTGTGGATAACCATCTTACTTTTTTTGCATCAAACCAAAGTTGTCTATGGCAACAGACAGCAAACTCTTCTCTATATGCTCCTACTATCTCTATCCTCAATTCAAAGCCAAAGGTGGATGTTGTGTGTATGTACGCAACAATTGTTCTTGTTCTTGTGTTCCTAACTTTGACTCCTCTGAATACTCAAATCTCTATTCTACTTTATTTGTTTATAGTTTTATATTGTTTGCAGTTGTATTATTTTGGAAACACCAAAATATAATTAGATACATATTCCATAACGAAGGCTGAAAAAACACTGTTCTAGAATTTGTTTGGTGCTTCCGACCTTCTGCCGCCGAACGCCATAATGCGTTCGGCGGCAGAAGGTCGGAAGCATCAAGACAATGTCTAAAACGGTGATTTTTCAGCCTTCGTTATGGAATATGTATAAAACCTTTTTTGGTGCTTCCAACCTTCTGCCGCAGGACGCCTTATTTAAACTTCAATTTCACATTTTCCTATTATGTTTGAACTTCTTTGAAATATCACATAATATTATTATCTTTTGTATTCATGGTTTCAGCCTGAAGTCACAATTTTCGTCTTATTTTGCTGAACAAGTACGATATTCTTTAATATATATTCTACATCTAGTACTCAGAGGGTAAAGTACTGTTTCAATATACCATCTGAATAACATAAGTTATTCATAAAAAAAAAAAAAAAAATCGTCCTAATGGAGTTAAAATCCCCTGTCAATTTAGTTCTCTCCCTCAGGTCATATTTTCACTTCCATAAACACTCTCCCTATTTTTCTCTCCCAAACATTTTCCTCATCCCACCACTTTCTTCTCACATTCACATTTATTTTCTGCTAAAATTTTATCTCTTCTCTCTCCTCCCAACTTCTTGTATTTTGGCAGGCTTTCAGCGTTCAATTTAAGCTTCCTTCTGCACACTTGGTATATTTCGTTTCTCCTTTCATTCCATTGACACTTTCATTATTTAAATTATGCTTACATTATATCCTCTTGTTTTCCATTTCCCTATGCAATCACCTCTCTCTCTCTCTCTCTCTCTCTCTCTCTCTCTCTCTCTCTCTCTCTCTCTCTCTCTCTCTCTCTCATTGCCTTCTATATCCTGTTTCTTGTTTCTCACCTATCTCACATTTTCAATATAATATTCCTCTTCCCTTCCGTCAAGCCATAAATCTTATCTTTAATTAAGGTCAGTACCGAAATTATATATAAAGTTCTCTCAGACAGTAGTAAATAGAAGTCATTTATATATTTTATCATACGTACATCTTACAAACTAATGAATACACACAAGGAAAATAAGTACTTAAGAGCAACAGTTACAAGTTTAAAAAATATAATAGGTCTGTGCTGCTCGCAAATCTTTGTACTGTGCATTCAAAAATGATATGCTATTATTTACGAGGGATCTTGAACACCTTGATGTTCTACAACATAATGACATCAGCCGTCTTTCAGAGAGCAACATATGATAATTATCATTTAAAGGATGTGTTGAGTCATGTTGAATTTCCTCACATCTCTGGATAGTATAGATGTTGGGATGATCTTTGTATTTCCTGCTAAACTTATAACGATGACCGACCGCATATATTGTTTTTTTTGGAATCTGGCTTTCTTCAATGTGGATTTATTCTAAATAAAATCACTTGAATTTTCATGAGCTTGTGCTGGAGAATGTATATTTTTCCATGCAGCTGAAACTTAGTATTGTAGTGAAATGTTGTTGTCTACAACCACTGTGATGAAACTCTTTATTTAATTCAATATGTTTAAATTGTCATTATATTTTCCCTAAGCTGATTTGTATGTGGGATTATCTTTGAAACATGTATGTTCCAACCCAATGGATGCCAGTGTGTATTGTTTAAAAAAAATACCGCAACCATTCCGGCAATGGTTGTCACGTAAACAGAACATTTGATGGCGTTTGGTTGTTATTGTGTAGGGGTGGGAGTGTATATATCTGTGTTTACGGGTATGCGTTTTTTTTTTTTTTTTTTTCTATGTGAATGAGATAGACAAAAGGCAGAACTGCCTGCAGCGAGTACCACCCCCAGAGTTGAAAGATTGACAGGGCCAAAATTAAGGGACGTTCGAGCTAAAATGCCTGGACACACAGAGTTTTAAGCAATTTAAATCGTAGGAAGAGGGAAAGACTGATTCGGGGAGAGAGTTCCAGAGCTCAGCAATTGAATAGAAGAAAGTCTGAGAATATAGCGTTTTACTCTTGGGTTGGAGAGTTGCACAGAGTAGGTGTGGCATTGTGTTGCAAGACGGGTACTACGTACCCTACGTAGAGGAAGTAGTATACACTGGGAAAGCTCCGAGGAACACTGATTATTGTAGAAAACGATAGAATAGCGAGAGAGATGTAACATTGCGGCGAAGAGAGAGAGATTGCAGAGAGTTGGTGATTGGACGGGAGTTAATGATTCGAAAGGCGTTCCTTTCAACTTTGTTTAGGAGTGCAGTGTGAGAGGATCCTCCCCACACATGTGAACAATACTCAATACAAGGACGCACTGTGCCCCTGTACAGAGCAAGAAACTGCGTAGGGGTAAAGAACCCCATGAGGCAGTTGAGCACACCCAGCTTCTGGGAAACTGCCTTAGCAAGACTGGTAATATGGTCCTTTCAAGTGAGAGCAGAAGAAAAAGAGACACCGAGAATATTGAGAGAAGATAAAGGATTGATTTTTGTATTGTTGAAGAATAATGGATAGTCCTCTGAAGGTTCCGGACGGGTATTAAGATGGAGAAATTGGGTCTTGGAAGCATTAAATGCAACAAGGTTTTCTCTACCACAATTGGAAATAGTAGCTAGATCAGAAGATAAGTGTTCTATGGCTTCATTACGTTTGTTTTTGAGGGACTGCTGGCTGGGGCGTTCTGGAAATCTAATTGAGTAGTGTAAGGTAAAATCATCTGCGTATGAATGGATGGGACTGGATGTACAGTTGAGAAGATAATTTATGAAAATTTGAAAGAGAATAGGAGTTAGGACAGAACCCTGAGGAACACCGGAGATGATAGGATGAGGAAGTGAGCGATGGCCGTCCACAACCGCAGCTATGGAACGGCCGGAAAGGAAACTAGAGACAAAGGCACAGATGGAGGGATAGAAACCGAAGGAGAGCAGTTTAGAAGTATAAGATTTGTGCCAGACTCTATCGAAGGCCTTCGATATGTGAAGTGCAACAGAAAAAGTCTCACCAAAATCCCGAAAGGAGGATGGCCAAGAGCTAGTAAGATATGAAAGAAGATCACCAGTAAAGCGACCCTTAAGGAAGCCATACTGTTGGTCTGAGAGCAGATTAGGAGAAGAGAAATGCTTAAGATATTTGGAAGCAAGAATAGTTTCAAAAACTTTAGAGATACAAGAGCTGAGAGCAATTGGACGATAGTTGGAGGGTTGAGAGCAGTCGCCCTTCTTTGGGAGAGGTTGAATGAGAGCAAACTTACAGCATGAAGGGAAGACGTTAGAGGAGAGACAGAGACAAAAGAGTTTGCCTAGGCAGGGGTCAGCATGGAAGCACAAAAACTTAGTACAACAGGAGGAACACCGTCCAGACCGTACGCCTTCTTAGTATTAAGCCCAGAGAGGGTAGAAAGTACATCCTTAGAAGAGATTAGGATATTAGGCATAAGTAGGAGAGAGGGGGGTGGAGAGGGAGGAATAGCACCGGAATTATCCATGGTGGAGTTTCCAGCAAAAAGTTTGAGGTAAGAGTTCAGCTTTGTCAGAGGAAGAAATGATGGTTGTGCCATCAGAGTGGAAAAGGGGAGGGAAAGCCGAGGAAGAAAAATTGTTGGAGAGGTTTTTGGCTAGATGCCAGAAAGCTTGGGAGGAGCTAGAGTTGGATAGTTCAGTGCATTTATTATTGATGAAAGAGTGCTTGGCAAGTTGAAGAACAGATTTGGCTTGATTCCGGGCAGAAACATATGAAGAATGAGATTCTTGAGTTTTAAGGTGTCGGTACCATTTGAATGCTTCCTCTTTGTTGTGGACAGCAGTAGAACAAGCGTGAGTAAACCAAGACTTTTTTGCATTAGACTGAGAGAAAGAAAATGGAATGTACGCTTCCATGCCCGAGAGGATTACCTTGGTAATGCATTCAGCACTCTCCGAGGGTCCTCGGCCACGGAAGCAGAAGTAATTCCATGGGAAATCGGAGAAGTACTGCCGGAGAGCCTCCCAGTCGGCAGTGCCAAAGTGCCACAAGCGCCGCCGGCTGGGAGGATCGGGTGTCCGTACTGAAGAGATAGGACAGGGACGGAGATAAGTTTATGGTCGGAGGAGCCCAAAGGAGAGAAAAGATTGACTGTATCAGAAAAAGGGTTAGAAGTCAGAAATAAGTCAAGGATGTTGGGCCAATCTCCGAAGCGATCCGGGATACGGGTGGGTTGCTGGACCAGTTGCTCTAGGTCATTTATGATAGAAAAAACGTAGGCTTGTTCACCAGATTGATCAGTAGTGTGAGAGGAGAGCCATTGGCGATGGTGAATGTTGAAATTTCCTAAGATGGAGATTTCAGAGAAGGGAGAGATGGATAGAATGTATTCCACTTTAGAGCTTAGATAGTCAAAGAATTTGGGAAAGTCGGTAGAGTTAAGGGAAAGATAGGCAGTACAGAACTATTTTGTATGAGAATGAGCCATAAAGTTGAGAATTCAGAAGAGTCGAAATCGGGAACACGAGAGCAAGTGAGTTTTTTTGCACATATTCACTACATCCGCCTTTGGCTTTGAAACTAGGATAGAGAAAGTAGGAGGATACAAAGGAAATCAAGCAACAACAGATATAGTGACCCTTCTAGGCTGCTTGTCCTCCAAAACACTGAGGATCAAGTGTCCAAACAGTGGTTAAGAGTGGGTAAGGGAACATTGGAAAGGGAACTACTGCCCTGCCACTAACGTGGCAGGACTAGGAAGTTAGTAGGGGACATATGGGTTAGTAACTGAGGGAGGATAAAGTTATTCATTTACAAACGCAGTCAGTCGCGGGTTTGATGCGAGATATTTGTCTAGGCGGAATTTAAATGAATCAACGGTGATGCAGTCTATAACGTCTCGGGGAAGCCCATTCCACAAGTTGACAACTCGATTCAAGAAGAAATTCTTAGATTTGTGCGAGTTAAAAGATTTACCAATAATTTTGCAACCGTTTCCCCGCGTGTAATTAGATTGGTCGATAGTGAAGTACTTACTACAGTTCATATTGTTGATGCCTTTGATGATTTTGAACACTTGAATTAAGTCGCCTCTTAATCTGCGCTGGGTTAAAGGAAATAGATTTAATTCTCTAAGACGCTCTTCGTATGGTTTGTTCTTTAGGCTAGGTATCATTTTGGTAACTCTACGTTGAACTCGTTCTAGCTTGTTTATATCTTTTTGGTAATAAGGGCACCAGGATTGAACGCAGTATTCCAGAAGAGGGCGGACTAAGGAATTGTAAGGGGTTAGGATAACTTCTTTGGATTTATGCTCAAATGACCTGCCTATAAAGCCAATTATTTTGTTTGCCTTCTTAACAACTTCTGAACATTGTTGACTCGGTTTTAGGTTACTCGATATTGTTACTCCCAGATCAGTTTCTCTGTTTACATTCTTAAGCTGAGTGCCATTCATCGAATAGTTTGCTTTCTCATTTAGGTATCCCACATGTAGTACTTTACATTTATCCGCATTGAAACTCATTTGCCAAATTTGGGCCCAACATGACAATTTATCTAGATTGTGTTGCATATCGTCAACTTGTTCTTTTGAGAGTACGCTATTTGCAATTTTTGTATCGTCAACAAATTTTGAGATTGTACAGGTGAGACCCTCATCTATGTCGTTGATGTAAATTAGAAAGAGAATTGGTCCTAGTACCGATCCCTGGGGTACCCCGCTACTTACATTGGTCCATTTAGATGCCTTACCGTTTATGACTACCCTTTGCTTTCTGTTGCTGAGCCAATTTTCTATCCATTTCAACACACCGTCTTGTATTCCATGCGCTTTTAGTTTTAGCAGTAAACGTTTGTGGGGAACTTTGTCAAAGGCCTTTTGAAAATCAAGGTATATAATATCTACAGCTTTACTCTCATCGTAGAGGTTGAGGATATCGTGGAAGAAGTCTAAGAGGTTTGTTAAACAGGAACGTTTTTTACGAAAGCCGTGTTGAGTATCTTTAAGTATGTTATTTTCCTCTAAGTGATTTACGAGTCTGTCTCGTATGACCGTTTCTAGCATTTTACATACAACTGAGGTTAAGCTAATTGGACGATAGTTACTGGGTAGGGATTTGCTGCCTTTTTTGAATATCGGTGTTACGTTGCCTAGCTTCCACTGATCAGGCATAGTTCCAGACTGCAAGGATTTATTGAATAGTAATGTCAGTGGTTTGGAGAGCTCATTCTTAGCTTCCTTTAGAACTCTAGGCGAGATTGTATCAGGTCCTGGCGTTTTATTTACCTTGAGTTTATCTAAACAATTCAATACTTCTCTCTCTGTAACGGTGATATTGCTTAGAACATCTGAATTATCAATCTGAATCGGCGATGGTGTAAGGATATCACTGAGGTCTTCTGTTGTAAAAACTGATGCAAAGAAGGTATTGAGGGCATTACTCATTTGTACTTCGTCTTTGGTGTATTCTCCTTTTTCATCGACTAACGGTCCAACAGTTGAAGTAACTACTTTTTTCTTTCTGATATAACTATAGAATTCTTTCGGGTTTGTTTTACTTTGATTCACAATATGTAACTCTAAGGTCTTTTTACTTTGCTTAATTAACTTTTTGGCTTTGCGTCGTAGCTCTACAAATTTCACCCGTTCTTCGTCATTTTGTGAGGATTTTAATCTATCATTAGCAAATTTTTTAGCAAGCAGGCAGTTTGAAATATCTTTATTCCACCATTTGGGCTTATTATTATGGCCTGGACGCCGTATTTTCGATGGTATGCAGTCTTGCACTGCTTTTAGGTAAGTGGTTTCGAATAACTTCCAAGATGTATTTATGTCGTTATTGTTAATTAAAAAGCTCCAGTCAGTTTCTTTAAACATAGCTCTAAGTTTATGGAAGTTTGCTTTCTTGAAATTAGGGACTTTTTCGATGCTACTATTTGGTTCGTTACTAGTAAACTTTAAAGTGAAAGTTATAGTACGATGGTCGCTGTTACTGAATTCATCACCAACATTCAAATTCTCTATCATTTCTTCTTTGGTGCAAGTACAATGTCAAGAACGTTATTACCACGGGTCGGTGTTCGAACAAATTGATAAAGCGAACTCTCTTGCAAGTTCGTATACAAGTCCTGTCCGGAGTGTGAAGTAAGAGTATCGCCCCACTTGGTCACAGGTAAATTAAAGTCGCCAAAAATTACGGTATCATGTGAGTTACTTACATCTGCAATTTGTTCGTAAATTTCTCGGTCAGTTTGCACTGATTGAGCTGGAGGTCTGTATATTAACGCAAGTATTATTTTTGTACCTTTATTATTCTTTATTAGCACAAAAGATGTGTCGACGTTCACAATTTGAGGTTTTGACACGAGGGTCGGGTTAAGACTTTCTTTGATATAAAATAAAACGCCACCTCCATTTTTATTTATTCGGCTGTTCTCAAACATTACATAACCGGGAAGTGAATACTCTGCTAAAAAGTCTCTATCTTCTGTATTGAGCCAAGATTCTGTTATGCCAATCACATCATAATTTTCTGTAAACACTAGTTCCTCTAAATCTGAAAATTTATTGCGTATGCTACGAGCGTTTTTTTTTTTTTTTTTTTTTTTTTCTATATTCCAACTTACTTCCTCTCGGGCATAGGCTGAGAGCCTTAACATTCACCGCTTTACAATGAACAGTGAAGCCCGTGAGGTCTTGTTCCAGTCTAGGGAGTGAGACATGTGAAGCACGTAGAGCACAACGAGCACCTGCCATCTTGCCTTCACATGAGGCACGGTGCTCACTCATGCATAGAAAACCTTTAAAGTTGCGGTTTTAGAACTCGCAGAACGTTCTTTCATCGAATTTTTGGTTCTGGTCGGATCTACATTTACATTCATGGCTGTCCTCGGTCCTCTGTCGTTATCCCTGACGGTTTTGAATTTGGGTCGTGTTGGTGGAGCTTTATCCAAATTCGCGGTTCTTGACGGATTAGAATTTAATTCCTTTGTAGGTTGCCGTCCTCGCTGTCTTCGGTCCTCCTTCCTGGTTGTCCTGTGCTGAGTCGATTTCTTCTCCGAAAATCCTTCACCGCATCGTTGAGAAGACGCCCAAAACGTGCTGCTCCCACCTGGTTCAGATGTACTCCATCGTCCGAAAACAAATAGTCATCGTAGTAGAAATTGTCCCAGGTGTCGACGAATCCCACGTTCTCCTTCCTGCAGAGGTTTGCTAGACAACGATTTGTGCTGGTGGCTATGTTGTAAAATCGGCTCTCTACACCGAGCCGGGGGACGATTCCTGAGACGATGATCCTTGATGACTTCTCCTTGATGACGAGATACAGAGAAGGGGCTGCTGACAGTTGTCTCAGATACCAGTTTGATTGTTATTGTGTAGGTATGGGAGTGTATATGTCTGTGTTTACGATTATGTGTCTGTTTGGTTATCATTGTGTAGGTATGGGAGTGTATATGTCTGTTTTTACGAGTATGTGTCTGTTTGGTTATTATTGTGTAGGTGTGGGAGTGTATATGTCTGTGTTTACGAATATGTTGTCTGTTTGGTTATTATTGTGTAGGCATGGGAGTGCATATGTCTGTGTTTACGATTATGTGTCTGTTTGGTTATTATTGTGTAGTTATGGGAGTGTATATGTCTGTGTTTACGAGTATGTGTCTGTTTGGTTATTATTGTGTAGGTGTGGGAGTGTATATGTCTGTGTTTACGAGTATGTGTCTGTTTTGTTATTATTGTGTAGGTATGGGAGTGTATATGTCTGTGTTTACGAGTATGTTTCTGTTTGGTTATTATTGTGTAGGTGTGGGAGTGTATATGTCTGTGTTTACGAGTATGTGTCTGTTTGGTTATTATTGTGTAGGTATGGGAGTGTATATGTCTGTGTTTACGATTATGTGTCTGTTTGGTTATTATTGTGTAGGTATGGGAGTGTATATGTCTGTGTTTACGAGTATGTGTCTGTTTGGTTATTATGGTGTAGGTATGGGAGTGTATATGTCTGTTTACGAGTATGTGTCTGTTTGGTTAGTATTGTGTAGGTATGGGAGTGTATATGTCTGTGTTTACGAGTATGTGTCTGTATGGTTATTATTGTGTAGGTATGGGAGTGTATATGTCTGTGTTTACGAGTATGTGTCTGTTTGGTTATTATTGTGTAGGTATGGGAGTGTATATGGCTGTGTTTACGAGTATGTGTTGGTTTGCTTGTTATAAATAATGATAAGAATATAATCATATTAATGGTTTATTTCGAGCGGGTAGCCAATGAGACTGAAAATACATTAATCTTTATACTAACTTGTATTAAGTAGTCTACAGATTGACTCTGGCTATACGATGACACGCTCATCTTTTCAGTCTGGCCATGAATAGACTATCTTACTGAGCTTAGGAAGGACCTGTGGGAGTTAAAGGGTTAACTTAAATAGGTTTTACGCCTTTGACTCTTTTCGATCCTTCGTAAACTGGGTAAAATCGTAATATATATATATACATAGTAAGCATATTAACCCTGGACAGGTTTCGCGTTCTAACGCGTACGGTAAAGGAAACGAGGGTCGAAAGTGGCACGCCGCACTAAAATATTCGCCAAAAATCAGGTAATTGAGATAGATTTTTTGTCTACATTTGAACATGTAATATAAGGAATGCTTAATCTAATGTGAAGTGGAATTGAAAATCAGAGTGATTTTTATATTTTTAATGATTATTCTAGAAAAATAACTTAAGAAAATGACTAAGTTTACTAAAAAATAAAAATAAATACTTAAAGTTCCCTGAGGATAGTGAAACTCTGGTGACTAGTAGGGGGATGGTGTGGACCTCATCAGCTGCAGTCTTGTTGACCTGGGTCCCATAGGGCGCGATCTGTGCAAAGAATAAAAAGGGTTAATTTCGAAAACTCAAAAAAATTATCAATGGTTTACAGAAAATCATTAGGGTGCCTAAATATTGGTGGATTTAGTTGAAACTTTGTCAGAATAGTGCCAACCAACACTGGAACACAGGGAAACCCTAAATATTGAGATCAGAACTAGTAAATAGCAATGACATAGCATTGTGTACACTTAACTCCGAGACGTCAGACAGTTTTCGGCAAAAATTTGAGAGAAAAAAATTCATAACTGAACAAATTGTTTATGAATCTGCCTATAAATCACCATGGACATTCCTAAACAACCTAAGAACAATATCAGTATGAATAATGGGGGTTTGGAGTAGTTATACACACACAGTACTGAAAGGGTTAACCTTATCTCCCAGCACCGCTCCGGCCGCAACCCTCTGAAAGTAGACAACACTTTCCACAATGTATAGGATGATTATAAATGCATGCTATTTGATCACAACTCATGTGAATGATGAATACTGCTTGAATAATACATACTACACCCTAAAAATATTAAAAAAATATAAAAAAAAAAATGTGGGGGCATAACAGGTAAGTACTTGGTAAATTTCAATCAGCAGGAACAGGTAAAATGGTAATAAAATGGGTAGCTTGTCCCTGGGCAACTGGGGGCATGACAGGTAAGTCATTGGTACCAATCAATCAGCAGAAACCAGGTAAAATTATAAGGAAATGGGTAGGTAGTCACTGGGGCACAACAGGTAAGTACTTTGTCAAATTCAATCACCAGGAACAGATAAAATGGTAATAAAATGGGTAGCTTGTCCCTGGGCAACTGGGGGCATGACAGGTAACTAATTGGTACCAATCAATCAGCAGAAACCAGGTAAAATTATAAGGAAATGGGTAGGTAGTCACTGGGGGCACAACAGGTAAGTACTTTGTCAAATTCAATCACCAGGAACAGGTAAAATGGTAATAAAATGGGTAGCTTGTCCCTGGGCAACTGGGGGCATGACAGGTAAGTCATTGGTACCAATCAATCAGCAGAAACCAGGTAAAATTATAAGGAAATGGGTAGGTAGTCACTGGGGGCACAACTTGTAAGTACTTTGTCAAATTCAATCACCAGGAACAGGTAAAATGGTAATAAAATGGGTAGCTTGTCCCTGGGCAACTGGGGGCATGACAGGTAACTAATTGGTACCAATCAATCAGCAGAAACCAGGTAAAATTATAAGGAAATGGGTAGGTAGTCACTGGGGGCACAACAGGTAAGTACTTTGTCAAATTCAATCACCAGGAACAGGTAAAATGGTAATAAAATGGGTAGCTTGTCCCTGGGCAACTGGGGGCATGACAGGTAACTAATTGGTACCAATCAATCAGCAGAAACCAGGTAAAATTATAAGGAAATGGGTAGGTAGTCACTGGGGGCATAACAGGTAAGTACTTTGTCAAATTCAATGAGGAAATACACCAATAGCGAAATCAGAAAAAAAAAACAAGAAAAAAAAAACAAGAAAAAAAAAATTGTGGCGGCATATGGCAACTCAGATATCTGGCAACAGTCAGGACACGACGTCACACAATCTAGCCATCATGTGTAGAAGACTGAAAGTCCTAAGTCTAATACAAAGGCATGAAACATATGATTACTGTAACTTTCAACAAATATGGTACAAAAACTTACTGTGTTTACTGGGTCATATGTGGCACCGGAAAAGGGGTGAAAGGGTTGTGGTGGGAGGAGCGAGCAGCGCAGGTCTGTCTTTGGTGGGGTCCCAGCTCCTACTGATAGATGGCTTGCCTCACCACGAAATTCAGCCTCCTATTGGCTCCCCCGGTCACGTGACATGCAAGCATAGACAAAGGCGGATTTTCGCGTTCCTTAAATGACCCCACGAATCCTGTCCAGGGTAAAAGAGTCAAAACTGTACTCAACGCCAACTTTATTTTCACTTACTTCTTTTCAATTTTCTTTACACATTTTCGGCCCACATCAGGGAAGCCATCATCAGGTAAAACAACTGATCCTTAACCCTTATTTAGCGGCGAGCAACATAAGTCGAGTTAAAAAAAGCTGGACTATGTGGCGGCGCTCGACATAACTCGAGTGGCAATTTCAGCACGTAATGTGGCTGAGAGAGAGAGACAAGTGGTGGCAGGAGACTAGCGAGCGTATGACTGCTCCAGACCACCGCGGCGAACCTACTGACACAAATCTCAGCTCCCTCCTCCCTCTCTCACTCGCTACATACTCAATTATGTACTGAAAGTACCGAATTACCTGCTTTTTGCACTCGCGTTGCACGGTTATTGCAAGAAAACTATCCATCATACAAGGATCGTTATGGTGTCATTCGAAAGCTCTGTTTATGCCCTTTCAGGGATAGGTATTTGTTTTACGTTCTGGGTCTTATTTAGGCATGAAAATGATCACGTAAACAGCCCTATTTTGGCTAAAAACACCCCGCTGTGCGGTACACATAAATAAACCGCATAGGCCGCTCGTAAGGTGTTAAACAAAATGAAACCTAAAATTAATGCAAAGTAAAAGTGGATCAAATATAATTAAATATTTAAAGTTTAGCAAAAAACATGAACACATGAACACATTAAATCATCCTAGATCACAAATAAACGTAAATAATCAATCAAAGTTTAAAAAGACCATTACATTTTATCAATACAATAAACATGTTTGTATACTATTGCCCAAAGAACTAACACATCGTAAAAATATTACTTACTAAGCCAGCAAGAGAAGGATAAAGTACATCCACACTAAAGACACTGGGTGGACAACTGAAGGTTAACAAAAATATAAGTGAGAACTGATCAATCTACACTGAAACCCAAGAAATATACTAAACATTTAGAACAGTAGCTATCAAACAGCAACTATCTAGACTAAAAGCTTCGAAATCACACCTAATCATTACAATAAACCCTAAATGATATCATAATGAACCCTAAATGACATTATCACTAAGCTACAGAGACACACAATTAATAAATATTTGAAATGTTAAGCTCAGGGTTGACTTTTTGTATAAGCAATTTCTCTCCAATGAGTGCTTCACTTTGACTCCTGAATCTACCAATTATTTGAACATTTTCTATTGCGTACGGATGATCTTGTTCTCTGGCATGATTTCTAATGGCGGAAAATGACATTTGTTGCAACATT
Source organism: Paralithodes platypus (assembly GCA_032716605.1). NCBI lineage: Eukaryota > Metazoa > Arthropoda > Malacostraca > Decapoda > Lithodidae > Paralithodes > Paralithodes platypus. The sequence continues at coordinate 37,558,468 of CM064523.1, forward strand.
TGACCGGGTCTGTGACTCTTACCCATGTGCTCGAACATTCTAACCTTGAATGATCGTCCTGAACATCCAATATACCTGGCCTTACAGCCAGGACATGTGAATTGATAAACAATGTTCGAGCACAATTGGTTAGGTATTTGATCCTTATGTCGGAAAACATTATTAATTTTAAAGTCATTAGTGAATACAACTCGAAAGTTGATAGCCGGGAAATTGTTACTCAAAAGCTTCAGCAAATGTTTTCTATACTGGTAGCTAACTTGATCATAAAAAGGCATTTTCACTTATTTTATTAGCTTGGGTACTTCAAATTTTGGCACCTCTACTTTACAAATTGTATCATATAAGAATTTCTTGAGAATCTGATTAAACAAGTCTACTGTATAATTGTTGTTCACAAAATATTCCCTGAGCCTACATATTTCACCATGAAGAATAAAATAAGAAGAAGATACGTCATAAGCCCTATTTAGTAGTGTACGGATAGAGTTGAGTTTATAAATATTGGGAGTGAAACTAAACCAATTGAGTCCCCGATTAGTCAAAGTGGGTTTTCTATAAACACCTGTTGTAAGTCCTTGTTCCGTTTTCTTAACCAACACATCCAAATAAGCTAATTTACCATCCTCTTCCTTTTCCCAAGTGAACTTTATATTTGCATGTTGACTATTCATGTACGTTAAAAAATCTTGATTTGCACTGTCATTTTCAAAAATCAAAACAAAATCATAAACGTACCTTCTATAATATATGGGTTTACAGTTAATAGGACAATTATTTAACCATATGGTCTCCTTAATACACACAAATGCATTCGCATAAAGGGGGCCGAAGCAAGATCCCATATTTATACCGTCTATTTGATTGAACAAGGAACCATCACACAGAAACACATCACCACGCACGTCAAAATATTGAGTTAATTTGTAACTGTACCTTTACAACTCCAGGTACGTTTAGGTACATATAAACAATACATATTAGAAGGATAAGTTATAGATATATTGCCCATGTTGATTGCCCATGCAAATAATGTATTGATTGTTTATATAATTTTAGTTGAGTAATACGTTGTCATTGGCATACATTTAGGTTTCGTCGGTTAATCTATGGGGTACACATGATATAACAAGTTCTCGCTGTTACATAATGGATAATATTGTGTACTTCAAATCAAAACAAATGATCGTATTAACACCTTTCTGTGCGCTCTTGTGTCTATGTGTGCGTGTGGGTGTGTGTGTATGCGAGTGTGTGTGTGTGTGTAAAATTGCAAATGTGTGTGTGTGCATGTGTTACGAGTCTTGTAACACATACATACAAACAGACTAATACCATGCGCTTGACTGGAAGTTCATAAATAAAAATATTTTCTGTTGTAGATGACTCTAGTAAATGTTGGGTTAATTTCTCTCTCTCTCTCTCTCTCTCTCTCTCTCTCTCTCTCTCTTTCTCTTTCTCTCTCTCTCTCAACTCAACCCATAACAGTAGAAGTAGACTAACTGGCAATATAACGTCTAGCAGCCTCCGGCAACTATGTAGAAGATAACAACATATACAATAGATAAGAAATTCGTATACATAGCACATAAGCCAACACACTAAAGGCAACATAGATAATAATTCATAAACTCGTATACATAACACATAAGTCTACAAAATATTGATAACATAAACAATAAAGACCAAACTCGTATACATACAACTTTTCAAAACAATAATGATAACAAATAATAATTAACAAACTCGTATACATAACCCATAAGTTAATAAAATAACAATAACATAAACAATAATTAACACTCGTATACAAACCCAAAAGTCAATAAAATAACAATAACATAAACAATAATTAACATACTTGTATACATAACCCATAAGACAATATAATAATAACATAAACAATAATAAACTATTTAGAGATATTTTTGGCACTAGAACTTAGACCCCAATCTTAAGAAAACACATATAGTATATCGGTAACCAAATATACATACATCTAAGGCCTTATTACAGCCAATTCAATTATGGAGTGTGCCAAATTCATATTGTATTAGTTGCTAAAACTTGTTAACCCCTACTGTACCAGAGGGTATTACTATAAATGTACCCTCAAGTACTAGGGATTGTGGCCAAAATAGCTTCAGAGTCAAGAAAGAACACCCTCTCACATCGAAAGTTGGAGAATTACTGACCCAGCTAGCTCACACAGGCTAGGATCCAAGCTGAGAAGTGTTGCCAACGTCTTAGAGCAGTGCGTACACGTCATGGTACTAGGTACCGCTCGATACGAGCAGTTACAAGGACCGCATATCACTGACGGACGTCTTCCATTGCTGGTACTGATGAGTGACTTTTTTACTGATGGCTGTATACCATCGCTGGTACAGTAAGAATACCAGCGAAGCACGTTATGCGTCGTCTACGTATGTAATGTTAAACCCCAGTGACGCAATGGTTGCGTTTGTGTTAATTACTCTTGTCTTATGGCACCTAAAGGGTTCAGATTTGTATGGGAACTGCTTTAGTATCTCACGCAACAATACCGATGGTTGAAAATCCTCTAAGTCCAGCCGCTTACTTGTGGGTGCGTGCTGGAGTTATTTTCCAGTATTTTGCCTACTAATTTTTCCCATGTTAATTGCGACTTTCCACCGCCCCACAGGACCCCTTAATGACCTAGGTGAGCATTTTTTTTTTTTTTTTTCCTTTATTACTAACCCATCTCATGTTTTTTTCAGGAAAAACAAAACATTTACAACCTGCTGGTCCCACGTTGTACATTTATTATATATCAGCTGCTGCTCAGTGAGTTAAATAATATTTCCGTAGCCAATGAAGTTTTCCTTCAACTTGATGTTTTGATCGAGTATACGTTTGCCGTGTTATTTATGAAAAGTTTCACCCAAAACCTTTACAATATACAGTATTCATAGCGAAGATATATTAGTATATAAAGGTAGACTTATTGTTTGTCTAGGATTTTTTTTCTCAGATGTTGTTTTGTCTAATAAATACAATTATAGGAGTAATTTATATAATATATTTCCTAACCGAACCCAACCAACGTAGCCTAAGTTATTAAAAAACTCTTAAGGGCAATGCAATTGCAGATTTTAGCTGATTTAGAGTCATTTCTCATAAAATACAACTTTTCTTTGTAAGATTTCTCTCGGAAAATAGTACAGACAGTGCACTACCTACCTCAGTTGAATTCACCAACAAATAAGAAAACCCTCGTTATTGATGGCGGTCAATATTGCTCTATAAAAAATGACAAACTTATAGTTCCCTATTTTGGTGAGATATGACCATATTAAGTACAAATGTTACCATCACATGTGCACAGAAAGTTTTGCCCAGTTAGTACTTATTTTCATATAGGCCTACATCTTTTCCAATTTAGATTACGACTGCCTCAATAACTTAAGCTAACTGTTTGTAAATGTATAAGTATAAACATAATACTGTACTATAGCTTTGATGTTTATGTTAATTGATGCTAAGCTTAAACACATTATACAAACATAAAGGTTATACAATATCTCCCCAGCACCATTTTTTTTTTTTTTTTTTTTTTTTCTATATTCCAACTACTCCCTCTCGGGCATAGGCTGATAGCCTTTACACTCTACAGCAGGGTTCACACATTGGCGAGTCGGAGCGCAACTCCAACGCGACTGATGAAATTTTTGCACTCGCCAATGATTATCCCAAATTCGCCGACACTCGCCGACACTCGCACAGACTCGCGTGGACTCGCGGTGGACCGCGTAGACTCGCGAACGCGGCCAAAAATGTTGTACCGACACAAAAATTGGAGAGTCAAGTGGGAGTAGGACGCCAAGTCGCATAGAGTCGTGTAGACTCGCGTAGACTCGCGTAAACTCCTGTAGACTCGTGTGACACTCATGTAGACTCGCGTGACAGTCACGTTGTACTATTGAGAAATTTAATGATCGCGAGTCTACACGAGTTTACACGAGTCCACGCGGGTATACGTGAGTCTACACGAGTACAACAGGAGTCTACACTATAGTAAACAACCAATATTGCCAAAGGCGAGTTTAACGGGAGTCAAACAGGAGTCAACACGACGCTAACGCGAGTTAACACGGGTTAACGCGAGTGTAACACGCGTAAACGAGAGTACCCACGTGGTGGTCTGGATTTCACAATATGTGTGGCGAGTCTATGCGAAACAAACACGAGTTTACGCGATATTAACGTGAGTCTATGCGAGTCTATGCGAAACCAACGTGAGTCTACGCGAGTAACGGTGAAACCAACGTGTGTCTACGCGAGTGGTGTGCGACTGCTGGCAACACCGCGCGAGTAGGTGGCACCACCGCCCACCGCGTCAACACCCCCTATAAAGGGACCGCCCGCGGTGACTCCTCCACTCTCCACCGTGACCCCAGCAAGGACCCATTGACCCGGCCCGCACAGCGACCCACGCTGCCCTACCACGCTGCCTACCCTACCACGCTGCCCTACCTGCCTGCCCTACCACACTGCCTGCCCTACCACGCTGCCCTACCTGCCTGCCCTGCACCATGCCTTTGACCAAGGAGAAGGTGGTGGCCACCAAGTCTCGGAAGGGTGGTGATGGTGTTGTGAACAAAGGCAAGGCTACACCTCCCGAACAACCCCGCATCGCACCCCCTGCCAGGAGGCCTGTTGCGTCGCAAGAGTTGGACGACTCTGATGACATTGTACCGGACAGCCAGCCCAGTGGACATGAGGACATGGACGTGTTTGATGGAGATATTGATGCTGACGATTGCCAGGATACTCGGACCAGCCAGGATACTCAGACCAGTCAGGATACTCATACTAGTCAGGACACACAAGGTAGCCTCAGTGACAGTGATGATGATACCCCTGAATACCCTGGCAGCGCGGGCCCTGTTCGGTATGGCGCCATTAAGAAAAATAAGTTGACAAGGGTGATCTTGAGCGACGAGACTGTGGACATGCTGGCCGAGTGGGTTTAGGACACCCCCATGTTATATATGAAGCGTAGCAAGGCCTACAAAGATACGTGCAGGAAACTCCGCGCCTACGACGAGAAGGCTGTTACCCTGGGTGTTAATGTCACAGGTAAGTACCCACAACAAAACATGCAGCATGAAATATTAATTGTAATAAGTGATTGAATACCTTGATGTTGTGTTCTTGGTTTGATTCCATGTGATTTATACATGAAATACATAATTACTATTATGTTAAAGTTTGCTAAATTGGCATATATGTATGTGTGTTGCCAGTATCATATACATCCCTCTACGCTTGTATTTAACAGCATTAACTAATAATGTATTATCAACCCATGTTTGGCCTGTGAAATTACGGATATAAATCATATATATAAAGGGGCCTTGCTTAATAAATATTACTCTTTACACAGGCGCTAATCTGGCACATTGGGTCCGCAACATGCGGTCAAGGTATTCAAAGCTGAGCGATATGAAGAGTGGAGCGGGAACACCTGGGACATTCGAGGGCAAGCCACTATCAGAGAGGGACACCTGGATCATGCAGAAGTTTGCCTTCCTCAAAGGGCACATCTCCCGCGTAAAGACCAAGGTCACAGCTAAGGTTAGAACTAATATAAACATACCTAATATGTGTGAAAACAATATATACTTAAATAACTGTTCGCTATCACATTTGGAAAATATTATTTAACCATGTATACCTAGGCTATTAATGTCTGTTAATAACGTGCTTATCTTGTGCATATATATATGATTTTATACATATGTTAATTCATGGCTGTTAATATCATGCTTATCTTGTGCATATATACTTGAATTCATACATTTATAATGGAAGGCTTCATGTAAACATAAGATGTATTTTCTTATATTTATTTATATTGTCAAAGTACATATATTTAAGTATACTAAAATAGGTTTAAGGTTCTTATTTATATAGGATATATTAATGTTTTTGTGTTTCAGTTTCCAAACCCGACCGAGGACGTCTCGCCGGAGGTGAATGTGGAGGTGATTGGCGATGACGAGAGTGATGGAGAGGACACTGCCATGCCCCCTCCAACCAACACAACTCCCACTGCCAGGTCCAGCACCCAGAACAAGCGGCGGAAGTCTGTTGAGGCATTCTCACCTGTGGAGGTAAATATGAAAACATTTAACATATGTCATTACGAGAGTATATTTGTCATTACGAGAGTATCATATATAAATCCTATGTTCGTGTACGCTGCAAACCGCAAACAATTCCTGTAGAGGAAGACATATTATGCATCTGGAGGAGAAAAACATAAAAAGGTTATTAGCATAACTTACCATGACATGTATGTATTATTTTATAAGTACAAAAGGTGTTTAACATGCATACTCTTGTTTCTACAGGTGAGTGCGACGCGGGAGGCGATGCGGGAGGACATGTCACGCCTGGTGACATCCCTGGCTGGGAAGGAGACCAAGTATGGACAGTTCGTGGGGTACTTGGAGCAGCAGCTCGAGAGGCTCCCTGACGCTGTAGGGAAGATATTGTCACGGAGGATAATGCAGCAAGTCCTTCAGGCCAGAGATGAGGTCACCCTCTCCACGTCACCCCAGATGGCGATACCAGCAAACCCCCCGCAGTTGCACACCACACCACCAGGCCCCCCGCAGTTGCACACCACACCACCAGGCCCCCCGCTGTTGCACACCACACCACCACAGATGCAAGCCCAGCCAGGACCATCACGCATGCCAGCAGCCTTCACAAACCCCACATTCCAAGAGCTGATGGCTGGTACGCCATTCAGGTCTCCTGCACATATACATGAATGGTGGGTGGCTCCAACATTGCAACAGCGGTTCCCTCAAGCCCAGCTACTAGTAGGCCACCAACACCAGGGAACTTCCTATAAACAAGGTTGAACACCCAAGTCAACACCCCCGGGCCTGGGGATGACGAAAATGTGTGAAACCTTTGTGTATAATAATAAAGTCATAAACCCCCAGTGATGGGAATGACGAATATATATAATACTATGTCTACACATATAATGAATATCTCTTATTATTTCTATACTTTCTGGTATATATTTACATACTATATTACTTTGTCTACACATATAATGAATATATCTTATTATTTCTATACTTTCTGGTATATATTTACATACTATATTACTTTCGGATATATATTAACATGCTATATATCTATGTTTATGAATAAAATATATTAATGTGCCTCCAGCTGTTGTTTTGGAACCAAACTATATTATTAGAGTTTATTTGTAAAAATTGTCAAGAAACGTTCTTTTTATAAACATGGCAAAGACTTGTCAACAGAGAAAAAATATAAGTTAATATGAATTCAAGTTGTGTTATAAATAATATTGAAATTAACATCAATAATGAAGAGAGAAACAATACCATATAATATCATTGAAATAGGTTTCTGGAATAATATTGATAGTAAAACATAAATAATGATGTGGAATATATGCAAAGGATATATGATGACAATTAATAATATACAGATTGATATCCAACATGAAATTTAAATAAATAAAAAATATACATTAAATATTATATATTAAACATTATAAAACGACATAGGAAAAGGTGAACACCATAATATATGAGACTTTATAAAAAGCGAATAACAAATAGAGAATATATATTAATGAGGTTGAATTGATTTCAAACATGATTAACAACATAATATAAATATGTAAACTACACAAATATTAATGAAAGCAATGGCAACATATGGATACATACCTTTCTATCAAGTCGTTCTGCCAGGGGACACTGCCCCTGGGTGATGAGCAGTAGTCGGTGAGGTGCTGGCGTTGCCTCTTGGCCTGGGCTGTCACGACATTCCTGGATAGTCTCTCGAGGGGATTCAGCCTGTCCCGCAGCTCCCTCCAACCACCAGGGATGATAGCATGCGTCTCAGGGTCCTCCTCGTCCGCTAGGTTGGCGTGGTGATTAGGGTACCTCATTCGCATAAGGTTATGCATGCAACAGCATGCCATCACCACAGACTCAACACGGGACAGGTGGAGGGCAATGCTGTGGAGAAGGCACCTGAACCTGAATTAGGGAGAGAAAAAACATGTATATTTAAACACTGAATAGTATAATTCATATTAAATAGGGAAATAATGGTTAGGATCATTTTTAGTTAAAACTGGACTTGCAGACTTGGACGACTCACACTCTGTGGATGTGGGGGAGATGTATTAATCCATATTAATTATAGGGAGAATGGTTACGAGCATGTATATTTAATACCTGACTAGTATACTTCATATTAGTAAGGTGCCATCACCGATACCTGTATTTCTGGTCAAACATGTCACATAATCAAACACATACCTGGTTGACATGATGCCAAAGGCGTTCTCAACAACTCTGCGAGCCCGGGACAGTCTGTAGTTGAAGATCCGTTCAGGTACAGTCAGTCGCCGGGTAGAGTGTGGCTTCATCAACCACCTTCGCATGGGGAAGGCGTCATCACCCTCCAGGAAGTAGGGAACAGGTGTGTCGTCGTTGGGCAGGGGTTCGGCAGCAGGGAGTCCCAGGGTGCACCCATCCAATGCTGCTCTGATATTGGTTCTTATAAAGACCCCACCATCTGAGGCGCTACCGTGATTACCCACGTCACAGTAGAGGCGTCTACAATAGCCATGAGCACGATGGAGTGGAAGCCTTTGTAGTTGTAGAATTCTGTACCCGCATTTGGAGGGCATTTGATGGCGCAGTGCTTTCCGTCGATGGCACCAACGGTATGTGGGAAATCCCAGCGCTTGGCAAATTCACTGGCAACATCCTTCCACTCCGCCAGTGTCCTGGGGCAACGTATAACCTCCTCCTGGTATTCTGCAATGATGGCTTCGCATGTTGCAGGCACAATGAGGGAGATGGTGTTCCGGGCCACACGGAACGCGTACTGTAGGCTAGGATATGAGTCACCAGTGGCCAGGTAGCGGAGTGTGATTGCAATCCTCAGCCCAGGTGACAAAGCCTCCCTCCAGAAGGTGTCCTGCTTCTCTACCCTAGGCCCGACACGTGCCACCAACTCCCTAAACAGGTGGACATCCACACGTAGGAAATTCCGGAATCCTTTGGGGTCCTCTCTCTTAAGCTCCTCCATAAGTTGTTCGTACACACCGAACTGTGGCCGTCTCAGTAGCCACCTCCTAGCCCAAACTCTCCTTCGTGGCCTTTCCCCTTGACGTCTTTCTTCAGCCTCCTTCTCCTCCAGCTCCTCTAGATCTAGGAGACGCATCTGCATTTGCAGTACGAGCACAGCTGCCGCTCTCCGCCTCCTGATGGACATGGTGTGTGGGTGGGTGGGTGGGTTGGGCTGTATCCTGCAGAGTAACGTCCGTCCGTGGTGGTGTTGCGTGGTGTGAACAATGGTGCCAGTGGGGGCCTCTTTATATACGTATCCTGACCTCGCCAACACTCGCACACACTCATGTTAGACTCCCATACACTCCTGTTAACTTCCTGTAAACTCGCGTTCATCTCGTGTAAACTCATGTAAACTCGTGTAAACTCCTGTTACACTCGCATAGACTCGTGTAGACTCGCACTATTCGTACCCTGGAATTTGACCGTTATTTTTCAAATTTTGGCGGGGCGTGTTGGGGTTGTGGTAAACTATCAATGGAAGTTAAATATTACTAAGCTATAATGAATCAAATAAAATCAATCTAAATGAAAACTACTCTATATCTAAATTGAATTCAATCTGAAACAAGCTAATTTATATCCAAAGGTCTCACATAATAAATGTATATATAGGGTAAGGTTATAAGGGTTAATATTAGCCAGGAATTAACTCACCAATAGTTCCACGTGGCAATGAGGCAAGGGAGAACGTTTTACCCAATATGGCGGTGGACAATGGGGAACGAGACTTCGGTCCCAAGACTCGAGTTAAGTTAAAGAAAGAATAAATTATTACATGGGAATGGACATGATTATTATAATTTATGCTTATCTATCAGTCAGTCATGATGTCGATGAGAGCGTCGTGATGGTGTAGCTGAGTGTATTGCTGTATGTGTATTGTGATTAGAGGCACAAAAGCTCGATCAACTGAGGGCGGAAAAATTAGATGTTGACTGGTTGGTGTTCGTGAAGGCTCTGGCGTACCTCAAAAGCACACCTTGCTGCCTTGGCAAACCGCCAGGAGCCCAAATTATCGTACCGCATCTAGGTTGCTCTATACGATAAATTATATTAATGTATACGATAAATTCATATATACTACATAAGACCATGGCAATATTGCTTAATAGCATATTAGGCCTTTTATAACTTAACTTATTTACAATCTTATAATATATGATCTAATCGTCCTACGTCGTGCTGTAGGAGAGATCGTGATGTCACAGAGACATACGAGATCACAAAAGAGTCATATTCTATCGTATTTATACGATAGGGGTCGTGTTAAACTCGCCAACACTCGCGTAAACTCGTGTAAACTCATGTAAACTCGTGTAAACTCGTGTTATATTCGTGTTCTATGCGTGTTTACTCGCATCAGCTGGTACTCGCGTTGGGTTCGGGCTCCATCAACGGCGATATGCGGCGAGTGTGACTCGCGTTGGCCTCGCGCATCGACTCGCCTATGTGTGAACCTGCCTTACCGCTGAACACCGTGAGGCCCGTGAGGTCTTGTTCCAGCCTAGGGAGTGAGACATGCGAAGCACCTATTCACGGCTCGAACCCAACTCCATCTCTGAAGCTGCTTCGCCTCTGCGCTTCACAGTCTCACTCCCCTGGCCAGGACCCTCACTCTCAGAACGCCACCTATTGAGCAATTAACTCACTAGGCATTGCCCCCCTGTAGCATATTTTGAATATGGGAATATTCATACAGTGCTATTTAATCAGGGAACAATGAAGGTATTTTGTTTTGGAATTTCGGTGTGCTGTGGTAATGCACTGAAACTAGGTACAGCACAAATTCGATCCCAATAATAGCTTCCCATTGACATATTGGGATTCGAACCCGGGTCCATTGGATTACCAGTCCAGTTGCAAGACCACTCTGCCACACCTCCCCTATATTGTATATATATTGTATATAGTTGTATATATATTATCGTTATATCAGTTTAGTCTGTAAGTTTGGGCAGAACATTATAGTGATAAGTCATCAAAGGAACCCCATGTGTTTTACAACTACTAAAGCCATACACAAAGTTGATAATATGGAAGTGTGAAGCTGTATTTGAGCTTGACTGTACATATGCCTAGCATATAAAACTTAATATAACACAACTTATCTTAACCTATGCTATGTTAACTAATATGCAGTATATTACGGTTTGTATATGTGTGTGTGTGTGTGTCAGAGGGTGGGGGTTGTGTACGAATACCTAGCATAATTTAACACATCACAACTTATCCTAGCCTAATTGCAATATAGAGTTAGTGTGTGTATGTGGCAGTGTGTGGGTGCTGTACATATATCTAACATAGATTAACTTAACAGAACACATACACAAATATCCTAGCCTAAAACATTGCAATAAATATATTTAAAGTGTGTGTGGATGGAGGAGGGGGGGGGGGGTATTTAGTTGAAAGTATTTGGACAGTACGATATATATCCAAGTATATCTGGTTGAGCTAAATCGCCTGGTTAAATAAATAATATAGATAATGTATACAGTATGTCCACCATTCCATCATCACATCGCGCAGTCAGGAGTGCGAGCTTGAATCACTGGGAGTGATCACTCGCGTCGGTTCACGCAAAAATGACCGCAAGTGTCCAAAATTCCAAGTGGCACCACGACAGAGTAGGAACAGCGGGCGTGTACTTGCGAGTCACAAGGAGTCACTGTGAGTCACTGTGAGTTACCAGGAGTCAACGGGATAAAAGCGTAAATGGAGTGCGAGTGATTGAAAATTTGAGAATTAACGATAATTTTCGGATTAGTGCTCGATAGGAGATGACGCGAGTAAGACACGGGTCAGTGGGAGTCAGGAGGAGTAATATAGGAGTTTAATGGGAGTCTATGATAATCAGTGGGAGGTGTAAGGATTGATATGCAATTATGCCATGGATGGCCCCCCAGATCTATTATTTTACTATATTTCTGGTACGTTTGGGACAATAGTCTATTATTTCCAACTGATGGTAAGGTGCCATGTCTTTATCTTGATTACTCGGCTATTACAAAGGAGTACAATGGAGAACAAGCAACAACAGGTCTTGCGACCCCTCAAGGTTACTTGCCCATTACGAGGATTTTGTGCCGAAATATGTTGTTAAATGTGAATCCTGCCATAAATATGATGCAGAAACATAGTAGGTCTTTATTTATATTTGTTATATTATTATTTTATTGTTTACATTTAACTATACAAAAGTCACCTGCTAAGGGATTGAATTTACCCTCAGCTGAAAATAACAGATTATAGTAACTCGTATTCCTTACTGTATAGTTATTTCTAGAGTGTCTAGGTATATTATATATCAGATGTGAAGTGACAAGTATAGTCCGTTCATTCTAGATGGGGCAGAAATCGTAACCTCTAACCTCTGTAACTCGAAAAGGACTAGAGTAATAGAGCTAATATTTCTACCAAATAGGAAGACTTGGCTAAGGAATATATGTAGAAATTGACAGCTCATTTGCTCTAGCCTTTTTTTGAGTTATAGAGGTTAGAGGTTACGATTTTTGTCCAGCCTAGAATTAACAGACTATAGTAAGAATGTTTACAATACGACTTTTGGTAGTTACTATATTTATTAATTTATGAGTTTAGTTTTCTATGTGTATGAAGGAGACAAAAGACAGGCTGCCTGTAACGAGTGTCTCCCCAAAAGGAGTGACAGAGAGCCAATTTCAAGGGACATTGGAGTCAAAATTCCTGGACACACGAAGTTTAAAGCAGTCTAAGTCATAGGATGAAGGAAAGGATGATTAAGGGAGAGAGTTCCAGAGTTATTTCGTTTTTTTATGTAGGTTTACCACAGCCACACCCGGAAGTTGTAGTAGGGAAGCCTCACAAGTACACCCCTTTCGGTACCGCTCACGTCATTTTTGAGCGGATGGTAGCTACATTTAGACGATTTTATGAAGCTTACGAAGGATGTGTGGTAGGTCAAACGTTTAATTGAGATCATCTGTAGCCTTTTCATTAGTCGACGTCCTTCCTAAGCTGGGGAAAAACGTGTGAATGGAGTATATACAGCTGTGGGTGGCAGTGAAGTAACCTGCCTGTGTTCACTTATTGACTGTCCACTACTATAGTCTATTCACTGTAAGAAGGCGAGAAATCATGACTTCTAACCAAAAAACGACAAGAGTAATCGAGCTAATATTTCTACCATTTGGGAAGAGTCAGTCAAGGAATAGATGTGAAAATTTACAGCCAATTTGCTCTACCCTATTTGAGTTACAGAGGATAGAGGTCATAATTTCTAGCCTACTTACAGCGAATAGACTATATCAAGTAACTAAAAAATGTCCGCGAATCATAAAAAATGTCTGCTAATCATGTTAGAATCATATACGAATCAACGGGAGACCATGGGACTAGAAGGGAGCCACCGCGAGTCACCGGGACTCACTGTGAGTCAGTGAGAGTGGTCCGACTCGCGGCCCAAATTTTCAACATGACCAACAATTTTTCGGACAGGGCCAACCAGCCGCGACTGGCCGGGCATCACTGGGAGTCTAACGGGAGTCGCTAGAGTCACTGGGAGTCATCGATTTTCACCGCGAATAGGACCGTGAGTCTAAATGTTTCCCTACTCCCAATGATTCAAGGTCGCACTCCTGACTGTGTGATGTACCCTTTATATCTCCTACCTTCCAATAGTTCACTCACCTATGCCTTCTTTTTTGTGTTCGTCCTCCTCCTCTTCCTGTTCTTTCTCTTCCTCCTTCCCTTCCACAGCATATTTGTTTGTTCTCTTCTTTGTCTTCCTCTTCTACCTCCTCCTCCTCCTTCCTCTCCTAAAGTAGCTCATTCTCTCCCTCGTTGGCCACACTTTTGTTTCCCAAGTTGCGTAATCCCTTCCTAAAATCTTTCTCAAAACCCCTTGAGCCTATCTATTGCAGTTCTTTACTTGTCTGTTTCTCTTTTATCAATTGATTTCGTTATTCTGTGTTTATGTTTTATAACTGTACCTCGTTTGCAATGCTATATGTTATCATGATTCATTAGACACATTTAAATCAGACTTTAACTTGTAAATTATATTCTAACTTCCTCTAGATGACTCCATTAAATATAGGAGGGATATCCCTTTCAACATACTAGGCCACGTTTCTTTATTTTGTTCTGGCTATTAGACGGTTTCCAATCTCGAGTAAAATCGTTTAATGTTAGCCAAAATTAAGCTTTAAGGTGTCATGGAAGATTGAAATGGTTAATATGGATAGTATATTTATAAACCCATTCGCCACAAATTAATACAATCTCTGATGGAAGCGTAAATTAATACAATACATTGTCACTATTTAATTGAACTTCCCCTTACTCCACCAGCTCGCTCACTGTATTTATTCTCCATATCAGCTAATGTACAGTTGTCCACATTAATTTGAGTACACTCCATGTTTTTTATGTATGAAAGGAACATGAGTATTAAGATGCGACGGGAGAAAAATAATCCAAACCCTCGTCACCAACCATCAACGACCTGAACTACCACTTCCGTCCTGTCATTGCGTATTGCTAGCATACGAGAAAGCAATACCCACAATACCAGCTAGCCGTGACATGGCGGCGAACGAAACCTGGAGCGAGATGACGGACCACCCAGCAAGGAGGCGAGCGTATAGGGATACGTGTTGAGAGGAGGCACTAGAAAAAACGAACCGGACAGGGGAGACGATGATGTTTCACCAAAAACAAAACACGACGACCCCTCTAAAAACACAAATATCACCACCCCAGCCCTCCCGCCACACCAAATCTGCCCATACTCCGCCCAAACTACCGGCCCACAGGCATGCATACTAGAAAATAACAAAAGGCAGGATCCACCACCTCGATCCCCACGAAAAAGACGAAAAGATAAGAAACACGTGGGCGCCGCCAGCCCTGACGACTCAACTCGTTCATCCCTCCACAACCAGCCTACACTGCATCCCCCTCCACCAGAATGCAGCAACAGAAGATCTCCATGGTGAGCCTTCAGGAAAAATACCTAGCCGCCTCATCACAACCTAAATATCTCGTACAAAGGTGCACAAAGAACCTTCCAGACTTGGGGAAAATGCATCCCAATTGTACCACCAATATCAGCTTTACCTCGCTGCTCGGGGTGCCCGTGCACAGGACACCGCAGAAAAGCAAGACACTACTCAAGTTGACCGGGTGGATGGGACTCGTCAGCCTTGGTCGGCAACCTGTCTAGGGGAGTAAACTTGATACAAATCCGCACTGCTTATCTAAGTGTAAGGCAGGTTAGTGGATGGACTAGCCGAACACCACTGTAGAAAAGTAGTGCTAACAAGACTCATAGAGGGCCTCGAAGTCGGATGGATCCTAAATTGAGTGGTCATTCCTGTAAGTCCTTCAGTAAACTTGTTCAGGTTTTCCCTCTTACAGGGAATAGGTCCCCTTGGGGTCCTTCTGTGTATGGCCACCTTCATTAAGGGGAGTAAGGCATCAGGCAATAGATAGATAGATACTCACGCTGGCCAAACCCAGAGGCAAGCATTCAGCTTGCTAGCTTAGATTCAATTTGTTAATCCTTTCCAAGTAGTCTTTGGGCAGAAAAGACAGTTACAAATGCTGAGGCTTGTTATAATAGACAATTTAGGTGTCCAAAGTCACCCAGTTATAACGCTAAAGGCCGAGGAACACTGAATCGACTAGGTTCGAGTGCCGGTTGAACAATTCAGACGTAACTCGTCTGAATATTGAAGTTCAGTAGTTAATACGATCCTCCAAGATCTGTAATATCACCTAATGAACTTGGTGTACGAATCCACTCAAAACTCTAAGGCCGGAATTGTCTTACAACACAGTACTTGTTGTAAAGACCCCAACAAGGTTTTTGAACAGTCTCATTCTTGCCCTACTTTGTCCAGTACTAACGACAAATTTAAGCCAGTGTGTGATCGTTCACAAAGTACCCTTAACCCCTTATTGGCGGCCTAGGTGGTCTATTTGACCGTAGCGCCCAGCGTTTTTTTTAACCCAAAATAGGGTTGTTTCCGTGCTCATTTGCATGCCTAAATAAGACCCAGAGCGTAAAACAAGTATCTATCCCTGAAAGGGCGTAAACAGAGCTTTCCAATGACACCCGAACCATCCTTGTACGACCACTGGTTCTCTTGCAACGATCGCGCAACACGAGTGCAAAAACCCTGAAATAAGGCAATTTCCTTACATAATTCCCTGTGCAGTGAAGCAGAAGAGTGGGAGAAGGGTGGGATACAGTTCAGTATGTCCACCGCGGTGGTGGCGACCGGCCATATGGTTACTACGCTCGTCCCACCGCTCAGCTCTCTCTCTCAGCAACATTACGTGCTGAAAATGGTGCTCGACAGATGTCGTGCACCGACACATAGTCCAAATTTATTTCACTCGACATATGTCGCGCGCCGCCAATAAGGGGTTAATAAGTTTAGATTGCCTCTTACTCAAGGAAAGCCTTTGTTTTTGTTTATTTTATTTTTTTAAAGACAATGAACGGAGGAAGGAAAAACACAGATAAAACAAAAAGGTCCATGTGCCTAAAGGCATCCTCCATTCATAAAATGTTTGTAACAACTGGATTTAAACATTTGTAGATTGTAAGTTTGTGGAAAGCAATTCGAGGGAAGTGAATTCCAAAGAGTAGTAGTTCTAGGGATAAATGAATTTTGATAAGCAGAAGTTCTGCATTGTGGAGGAGAAAGTGTAAATTCATGGGCGCTCTCAGCTGCCCTAGTTCTACGGGGAAAGATGTGGAGAGGCGGCACAATTGAAGCAAGTTCCTCGGAACAATTGCTGTGAAAATATCTGTAGAATAATGCAAGGGATGCAACGTTTCTTCGTATGGATAATGTAGGAAGGTCCTGTGTGATTGCAGGGTTATTGATTAATCTAATAGCTTTATTTTGAATTTTGTCCAACTGCCTCAATGCAACCACTCCACTTCCACTCCACAGAGGTGAACAGTAATCCATCTGAGAACGCACATGACTTTTATATATTACGGCCAACTGCTCGCCAGTGAAGAATTCTCGAACTCTGTACAGGAGTCCCAGTTTTTTAGAGGCATTCTTAGCAATGCTTCTAACATAATGTGTCCAGCTCAAGTTAGTAGTTAATGTTACACCGAGAATGTCAATACTAGGGGAAGTGGGAATATTTACATCATTAAAAAATATATGGGAGTCAGTGAGATTCTGTCGGTTAGAAAATTGAATGTACTTGGTTTTCTGTGCATTAAAGGAAACTAGATTCTTTTGTCCCCATTCTTCAATTCTAGAAAGGTCCTGGTTCAGAGAAATTGCAGTGCTTATTTTTGAATTTATAAGATCGGGTTGGGTGAAAGAATTGGTAAATGTGAAGGAACTGTGGAGTGTTGAGTCATCTGCGTAGGAATGTATTGGATTATGAGTGGTAGATATGAGATCATTGATATGAATGAGGAACAGAGTTGGGGCCAAAACTGATCCCTAGGGAACACCAGCATTTATTGAGTGAAATTGAGAATAAAGGCCATCTACCATTACACGTATTTTTCTGTTATGAAGATAAGAAGAAATTAGTGGAACTAATGATGCAAGGCCGTAGTGTGACATCTTCGACAATAAGGATTGATGCCAGACTCTATCAAATGCCTTTGATATATCCAGTGCTATTGTATGTGTTTCACCATGTTGGTCTGTAGCTTGGTTGATTTGATGCGTAAGAAGGCAAAGAATGTCTGCAGTTGATCGACATCGTCTAAAACCATATTGCCTATCACTGATTAATTTATTATTCTCAAGATGCTTAATTATGTGATTATTTAATATAATTTCAAAGACTTTACCAAGAGTGGAAGTTATAGCTATTGGTCTGTAGTTTGATGGATCTGAAGAGGCACCTTTTTTAGGAACTGGATGGATGTTTGCTTCTTTCCAGGGTACTGGGAAGCATGAGGTATGAGTACATAGACGGACAAATTTTGCCAATACAGGAGCGAGCACCAAGGAGCAATTCTTAAGTACTATTGGAGGAATTTCATCTGGACCAGGAGCCTTATCTACTGAGAGATTCTGCAAAAGTAAGAGAAAAGTTAGACAAAACTCACAGGTACAGCATGAGTGAGCGTCTGAGAGCCAGCCGGAAGACGAGGAGAGATAGTGATCGAGTAAAGAAAATACTGGAGTTATTCGGCCCAGAACAAAGTCTGTGAGCGAGAGAGGGTGATAAGTGACGTGTGCCCTGTCTACTTACCTGACGTGCCAAGGCGTCTCGGAACTTAACTTCAAACCAGTGTGTCAACTCGTTCTAACCGGCCCTCATCGAAACTGACTCCTTTAACCCATTTGTAGCGGGGGCGGACTTAAGTCCGTATCGAAAAACTTGGACTATGTGGCGGGGGCGGACTTTTGTCCGTGTGCAATTTTTGAGCAATAATGGCTCTGAGAGAGAGAGACGAGCGGGTGGAGGAGCGTGGGTCGGCTCATGACCGCTCGGCACTGGTCCAGCGCGCCTACTAACATTTATTCAACACACCTCCACCCTTCCTCGCTCGCTATATAGGGAATTATATAACAAAATTACCGTATTTTAGGGTTTTTGCACTCGTCGTGCATGATCGTTGCAAGAGAACGCGGGGTCGTAGGAGGATGGTTCTGGTGTCATTGGAAAGCTCAATTTACGCCCTTTCAGGGATACATAATTGTATTACGCTCTAGCTCTTGATTATGCATGAAAAAGAGCACGGAAATAAGCTCGTTTATGGTAAAACCACCCGCTGAGCGGTACATAGCAGTTACCGACCTAGCCGCTCATTGAGTGTTAAGTGCCTTTCTAAGTTTCGTAGTAGTAAAAGTGATTATGGTGAGGGTTTAGACCCAGATATGCCAAGTACGTTCTCCGGGAACGTACTTTCCATTTCCATTTCCTTTGATAACCATTGTCCCGTTTCTTGGGAAACAACACACACCTATCCTACACCGGTAATATATATATATATTTCTTCGGGTATATATATTATTACTATATTAACCCACTGAGCCCCAGCTAGTTATAAATAAATGTACCACCAGGGACCGGCAGGATTTGATTTTTTTTTTATACCAGAAACAATAGCGAATGGGTTAGGAATGAAGGAAAAACCACAAAAAAACGATCAAAAAGGTCAAAAATTGGTCCTACGGAGCCCCCGAAAACGGATTTTAGAAGAGTAAAACATTGAAGGCAAAAACACCCAAAAACCATGTTTTTGCGCGCTCGCGCTCACGCGCACGCGGTTGGACTTTGAGAGTTTTTAACC
This sequence comes from Paralithodes platypus, assembly GCA_032716605.1. Taxonomy (NCBI): domain Eukaryota; kingdom Metazoa; phylum Arthropoda; class Malacostraca; order Decapoda; family Lithodidae; genus Paralithodes; species Paralithodes platypus. The sequence continues at coordinate 37,577,914 of CM064523.1, forward strand.
ATCGCCAAGGTTGCGTGGGATACTTAAAGAGTTCCCATACAAATCTGAGCCCTCTAGGTGCCATAGGACCAGAGTAATTGGGACCGAAGTACCAGTGACGACACGTTGTCGTCGCTGGGGTTTAGCGTTACATACATTGCCGACGACACGTTGTCGTCGCTGGGGTTCAGTGGGTTAATCGATACATGTACCTTACACGTCATCCGAGAATCTTCGTGCAGGTCTGCGTTTATACGTTAGCTATCATTTGGGATCATATCAAAATAGTGAAATCTCAATGCAGAGTTAAATGCTTTTCAGTCACTCCATTTAGACTGTGTCTTATAAGTTTGTGAATATTGTGTTCATTTGATCTTTAACTAATTTCGTTGCTCGAAGAACTTAGTCTTGTTATATTTATTTATTCTCACATCGTTATATTAATTCAGTACGTCCTTCATTTATCTCGAGTCAGTTATGAAACCCTTATTCATTGTGTATACTTGAATCAATTCGTTCTGTTATCATAATCTGTCGCACACTCTTCTATATTTTAAGGACGATACTATTGTGCTGAGACCGATTGTCTCCATTTCATCTTATTTAATTATTGTCTAATTTATAAGCCAAATTCACCATTACCAATATACTATTTTGATGCCCATGTTCCCTAGTTGTTAAGAATAAAAACCTGTGTAATCTTTCCTTGTATTTTATGTCTATTGCCTGTTATTTATGTGGTAATTTGGGGAAATAAGATCAGTCCTCGCCCAGTCGAGAGCTCCTTAGTTGAAGATAACTGCACATTCTATATGGACCAATTTAAGTAGCGGGGTTCTCCAGGGATCGGTACTAGGACCAATTCTCTTTCTAATTTACATCAACGACAGAGATGAGGGTCTCACCTGTACAATCTCAAAATTTGCTGACGATACAAAAATTGCAAATAGCGTACTCTCAAAAGAACAAGTTGACGATATGCAACACAATCTAGATAAATTGTCATGTTGTGCCCAAATTTGGCAAATGAGTTTCAATGCGGATAAATGTAAAGTACTACATATCGGATACCTAAATGAGAAAGCAAACTATTCGATGAATGGCACTCAGCTTAAGAACATAAACAGAGAAACCGATCTGGGAGTAACAATATCGAGTAACCTAAAACCGAGTCAACAATTTTCAGAAGTTGTTAAGAAGGCAAACAATTTAATTGGCTTTATAGGCAGGTCATTTGAGCATAAATCCAAAGAAGTTATCCTAACCCTTTACAATTCCTTAGTCCGCCCTCTTCTGGAATACTGCGTTCAATCCTGGTGCCCTTATTACCAAAAAGATATAAACAAGCTAGAACGAGTTCAACGTAGAGTTACCAAAATGATACCTAGCCTAAAGAACAAACCATACGAAGAGCGTCTTAGAGAATTAAATCTATTTCCTTTAATCCAGCGCAGATTAAGAGGTGACTTAATTCAAGTGTTCAAAATCATCAAAGGCATCGACAATATGAACTGTAGTAAGTACTTCACTATCGACCAATCTAATTACACGCGGGGAAACGGTTGCAAAATTATTGGTAAATCTTTTAACTCACACGAATCTAAGAATTTCTTCTTCAATCGAGTTGTCAACTTGTGGAATGGGCTCCCCGAAACGTTATAGACTGCATCACCGTTGATTCATTTAAACTCCGCTTAGACAAATATCTCGCATCAAACCCGCGACTGACTGCGTTTGTAAATGAATAACTTTATTTTATCCCCCCCTCAGTTACTAACCCATCTGTCCCCTACTAACTTCCTAATCCTGCCACGGACATTAGTTCCAGGGCAGTAATTCCCTTTCCAATGTTCCCTTACCCACTCTAAACCACTGTTTGGACACTTGATCCTCAGTGTTTTGGAGGACAAGCAACCTAGAAGGGTCACTAGATATGTTGTTGCTTGATTTCCTTTGTACTCCTTTGTACGGGAATAGCAATCAGAAAATATCACGTTTCTTGGAAACGTGGCATAACAAGTTTGATTTAATTAGAACTGCATTTTTATGTAATAGTTTAATAATATGACCAACTAACGATAATATAGCGAATTCTTTTTGTAAGTCAATCACACTACCTTTCCTTCCGTACATAAAATCATGGCGTGGGTTCACACTAATGTGGCCAACTGTACATACTTGTCTTCGGTCAAAACATCATTTTACCCATCCTTTTGTCTTCCTTCGTATGTACAGTATGTTGTTATTCTTATGTTGGCAATACAGATTCACAATTATAATTTAATTTACTCATTCATAATCGGGGTATTCTTAATTAAGGTTACTTTGTGCCTGTATTTATTCCAATATACAGTGCATTCCAACCATTGCATCGACTGCTTTTCCTTCTATATGTCAGTTATATTACTCGTAATATTAATTCTTGTACCAAAATATATGCTGATGATTTAAAACTATATGTCAAAATCAAATATGATAACCTCTTAAATGTTCTTAATTGTATGTTTGCATGCCAGTCTGATATTAATCTGCTTGCTAAGGTCTCTAAATCCTGGGGCCTAAAGATGAACCCAGATAAATGTGTCCACCTAAGATTTTGTAGAAAATTAATTAATTGGGATGACCTGGGTCATTCTGGCAGATACTATCTTAACAACTCCCTAATCCCTATTAGAGACTCTGCAACCGATCTATGAATTTGAATCGATTCCTCCCTCAAGTTTCATACACATATATCTAATATTGTCCACAAGGCCGGAGGACTCGCCCATTGTATTCTGAGGTCGACTGTCAACCGGGATGCCTCCTTTATGATACCACTATTTATCTCCCATATTCGTCCCGTATTAGAATACTCTTCCTCTCTGTGGAACCTTGGGTATTTGGGGGACCTAAGACTACTGGAGTCTGTTCAGAGATGCCGGACTAAATCTATTGGTGGTCTCGAGAATCTTGATTATAGTGAAAGATTGAGGATACTAAACCTATTTTCCATTAAGGGTAGACTTCTTAGACATGACTTGATTAAGTACTGGCAAATATTTCACGGTCTCTGCTCAATTACTCCTGAAGATGATTTTGATCATCCCCAATATTTTGCAACCAGGGGTTACCTGTATAATATTGCTCACTCGAGATGCCAGCTTGAAATAAGACAGATTTTTTTAATCATAGATATGTGTCTCTGTGGAACTTTATGCTCATAAATTTGGTATCCCTGACTAACCTGACATCTTTCAAGGCTGCCGTTTCCGACCATCTTGCCGGAGTCTTACATGAATATTCGTTTTTTTTTTCCGATGTCACATCTTCTGGCCTCCCCAACCACTTATCCCCTGTCTGTTAACTTAGCTGCTTATGATGCACTTTCCAGTCCATAGACCTCTGTCCTTTTTCTGTTTTTGCTCATATAGATTATCTATAACCTCTCTTTGGGCTGGCGCATCAGCAGTGTGTGGCTTCCGTGGACCTCGACCTTCTACTTAGCTCTGGGGTCTGGGAAGCCCACCAGGTAAGAATACAGTTCATATTATTTAGGCAGTAGTATACGTTGATAGCCCGGCATTATGTTGTAATTTATTCGAGTTTGCCGCTTACTATTGGCCAGCTAGAGTTGCTTCGTGTATCAGATTTTTTAGGTGATTGTGTATTTAATGTTTTATATTTTTTGTTGACAACAATTAAAATTCGACCTCTTCCGCCCATATAAAAGTAGAGTTAACAATTATGGATAATTTGTAGACACAAGAGAACAGGAGAAAATAATTCCCAGCAACTAGAAGCTCTATCATGAAATATAACTACACAAATATTACAAGCACACACACACACAAAGCAAAGCAAAGCCAAGCAAAATAAAGAAAGCTAAGCAAAACCAGATTATTATTATTTTATTTATTATTATTATTATTATTATTATTATTATTATTATTATCGTGTAAAATAACCTATAACTGCAAACCACCGGACACAAATGCAGTCACCCCTATAAACCAGACATGCTCCTTGTATCAGCAGTGGGACAACAGAAAAATGGAGAAATGGAGTGGCCATTTTATTTACCTGTGCTACTACCTCCATTGCCGGTATTTGCCCCTTTACCTGACACCCCGGAAAATAAAGGCCATGAGTCCAGTAAGTGCCTAGGGGTACCTGTAGCCTATCTTCCCCTGAGTCTCACCAGCAGCAAGAGGCACAAGAACAAGATACAGGACGGTATGGAGAGGTTTGTTTGGCAGCTTACCCATTCCTTTGCTAAGTCCCCCTACCAAAGGACCTGTAAGTTCTACGTCTGAAGAACCATTGCGACCTACGAATGGTTTGGATTGTTGCATCCGCTGAGCTTTCTTTGAGAGTTGCATCCTCTGAACTCTCACCTGGTGATACGTTCTCCGATCTCTGCATCAGCATTCTTGCACAGCGAGGAATGGGGGCATATTCACACGCATGGTAAAGTACTTCCTTCACCGAAAAGTACCAAGAGCCCAGGAGATAAAGTCTGTGACCCCAGCGAAGGTACCTCGACGAAACTACAGCTGGGCCTCAAAAAAGAAGCAGAGGAAGAAGAGAACGAGAAACGCTGGTCCACCCATGTCCGAGACCCCAGGGAAATATATGCTTCCCAAGTTATGAGCCAAGGTATAATTCTAATATTTGCTGTTCTTCACTTATCCATAAAAGATTCCTTTTAATATATAAACTCACATACAAAAACACTCTGTCCCCCTTGCCATAAATTGTGTCTGTCCTCTCTTCCAGGTTCCATTAATCTGTATGTATATGTATATGCTTAAGCTCAGATATTACTCTCTATATTGTTCTTGTGTATAATAAAGTATGTTAACTTCATCTAACACATATTATTGCTTTTAGTAGTAACTTATAAACAAAACCTCATATACAGTAACCGAGTACTCTGTTCTAGTCTTCAGATTCTCAGTAAATATAAGATACATCGCACCCTGCGTACTGTAAGTAACCTGAAATAAGTGCAAGGTTCGGAAGTGGCTTTTTAATACGATTTATTTTGTTAGCCCTTTCAGCATATGTGAACGGCCTTTCACATTTCCCTGGCTATTTTTAAACGATGTGGAAGGGATAACTGAGATATATTTACCCTTTTCGTTGTCAGAGGCTTTCCTAAGCTGCATAAAATCACTTAACATTTGCCAGATTACTTTACAATTTTCGACCATAAATACTGAAGGGGTTAAATGTTGGTATATTCGTTCTTGTTTTGAACCACTGATAATCTCTCGTTCAATCAACACAAAGAATATCCCGTGTGTAAAAGTAATGTCGTCAGTCCACATTGACCTTCTCGCAGCCAATTTCCACAAACATGATGGAAGTTTTCCATTGAATATCATAATGATTCTATTAATTTCAGTATTTCAAATATTTATAGAAAACGTTTACTCTTGAATGACAGGGTTAAACGTGTTCCTACAACATAAACATCATATATAGACTACACAAACACACACACACTCCTAACCCACACATACACACGCACACACAATCTTACCATACACACACTCACAAAAACACCTACAATATAAATACACATACACACACGCTTTTCACACACCTCAGCCTACGCATACACACACAAATACACTCCTAACACACATACACACAATCTTATCATACACACACACACGTACAATCTAAATACACATACACACACTCTTTCAACACACCTCAGCCAAATACATTTAAATATATTGATTGTTTCCTTCAGTCAAATTCAGATAATCAGTATTGCGTCAATATTTCCTCCCCGCCACAACTTGTCATATACTGTAAATCCTCCGTACAGACAGGTAATCCATCACCTCTCTTTCCCTGCACACGAGATTCATTTTCCTTGACAAATTGATCTTATATATTCATCGATGATGCAAATGGGATATAGAAAGAAAGTATTGCTTAAAAGTTATATGTTGTGTATATTTCTACAAACACAACACAAACAGTATAATCATAGATATATTGTTCCGATTGTATTTAATAAGTATGGACAGTCCTAACCTTTTATACTCTCAGATTCATTAGCTAACTTAAGTGTGGCTCCACTAACTGTTTTATTTATTATTTAGATGACTAGGTTTATTGATTGATAAATAAATGCAGCATAAAAGTAGATAATTAGGCTACCATGTTTAAAGTGTTTTCTAATAGAGAATGTATATATGTATTTGTTTACTTCAGTATATATTGACGACCGATAAAGCATTACTTAATTAAATAGTTATAATCTAAATCTTCTTTAGCGTGCTCCAATATATTGTAATATCGATTATTTGTGTTAATTATAACCTAATGTTTAGCCTGTATATCCTAAATACCACTAAATGTGATGCAACACAATATAACAGTGGCTAAAATGTGATTAACATATCAATATTTGTTCTGTCCACCGTATTTGTCTTGGTTTCTTCATTATGTAATTTGGTCATTTCTTATTCGCTAAAACATAATATTTGGTTGCTAAATTTGTTATATTGTTTATGGAGTTTGTTTTGGTACTTAGTAGAGAAAATAAACCTGGAACGACAAGCTTTGAGTGCGGTACAGTTTTCTAGACATGAACATCTTTTTCATTCGTACTGTCATGGAAAGATCATATTACCACTCTTGCTAAAACAGCTTCCCAGAAGTTAGGTGTCATCAACTGTCTCTGTGGGCTCTACACCCCCACACAGCTTCTTGATCTGTATAGGGGCACAGTGCACCCATGTATCGAGTATTGTGCACATGTGTGGGGAGGTTCCACCCATATCACACTTCTCGAACGAGAATAGTTAAAGGCATTTCTCAGCATTAACTCACTTCCTCTTACTAGTTCCCTCCAATCTTTTTCTACATGCCATGCCACAATGTTGCATCTGTTTAACTGTTTATCACTATTACAACAATCAGTGTTCTTCAAAGCTTTGCAGTGAGTGCGAGGCACCCGCCTTTCAACACAGTCCCGCTCCTATTCTGTCACGCTATCCAACTCAAAAATGAGCAAATTTGCTAAGTCATTTTTCTACTCAACAAGTGAACTCTGGAACTCACCCTCAATCAATGTTTCCTTCATCCTATGACTTAGACTGCTTTAAACTTTGTGTGTCCAGGCCTTTTGACCCCAACGTCCCTTAACCCTCGTCTAGCGGGGGGTTTTGGGCTTATTTGGGCATATTCAGGCCCTCCTGAATGATAAATCAAGTATCTGCATGAAAAGAAATGTATTCAGCAAAAAACTAGGCGCTAAAAGCTTCAAAATGAGACCAGAACGAGCTACGTAGCACTCGTGGTTCTCATACAGTGGTACCAGTAACATGGGAGTTTAGCGTATAGCGGAATATTTTTCCCAGCTATGCTCACTACTGGCTACACTGCCGACCTCTCAAGAACACAGGGAGGGTGAGTCAGTGGGCGGCGGTAGGCCCTGGGAATCGGACATGTGGCCCGTTGCACTCCCGGCCATTTGCACTCTATTTTAACCCTTTAAAAGCCATAATAATGCTCCTAACTTGCTGCAAATTGGTGCCCGGCTATAGCCGGGCGCCGCTCTTTAACCCGTGGAACCCCGGCTAGTTTTGTAATGTTTGTTCTCCAGAACCCGGCCGGTTTTCAAAAAATGGTTTTATTCCAGAAACAATAGCGAATGGGTTAGGAATGAAGGAAAGACCACGAAAAACCGCTCAAAAAGCTTAAAGAATGGTCCTACAGAGCCCCCGAAAACGTATTTACAAGAGTAACAAATTGAAGGCAATTACCCCAAAAAAACAGGTTATTGCGCGCTCACGCGCACGCACGTGGACTTTGAGAGTTTTCAACCATCGGCACGGTTGCGTGGGATACGTACACAGTTCCCATACAAATCTGAGCCCTCTTGAGTGGCTACACCTGAGGTTACGGTCGGCGCAATTAGGGTGACGCGTCAGACACGTCTCTGGGGCTGTGCGTTACATACATCGCCGACGCGTCAGACGCGTCGCTGGGGCTGTACGGGTTAAGGGTTAATTCAGTTGTCTATCACTCTTTCGGCTTTGGGGGAGACACCCGTTACAGACACCTTGACATTTGTTTCCTTCATACACAAATATTGGAACGATAATTGGATGAATTGAATGAAGAACTGTCTGCATTTGACCACAATAACGGATTAGTGTCACTGTACGGTATTGATATGAAGAAGTCGTCTTACTCACTTCAGACAACATTAATACAAAAGGGTAAACTAAAAAAAATATACCTGTAAATGTTATTTAACTCGACTTATGTTGTGCGCCGACAGTTAAGGGTTAAACCTGTGAGAACAATACATACTGGCACTGTTTACATTATACAGTAGCCTGGGTTTGATATACTGTATCTTGTACAGTTGTCCTCACACCCATCTGTTACATACCGGTACCTATTTATATATAGAATATTTGAGTCATATGCCTGAATGGAAATATAAAGTGCTAACATAAACCTTATCAGTCTACATAATAAGTGAATACTGCATATTGCACACCATTCTATTCCCATAAATACAAAAAATAGCATAATTAAATGTGGAGGTGTAGGAAACTACTGTATATATGGGCAGACAAGCATGGAGCTATAGTTACTGGAATAATTGTTATATTTCCTACTAGCTTGGTTTTTGTAGTAAACTAACACTTTCAATCCAATGTGTCGTATGTAAATAAGGTGCTGTCGTATGTACTGACTTAACGTGTGAAATAAAGCAACCCAGTTCTTGAAGCATAATTGGGAATCTCGGGGCAAAGGTTATAGCCTAAGTTTCAATCTTGAGATCCAAAGTAGGCCTCGCTCGGGCAGCCTGAAATTCGGGGAAGTGCAAGGGGAAGGGTAGATAAATGGATAGTAACGTAGGCAACCTGAATTTGGTGATGCTCGTAACTAAACACACTTTACTTCCACCCTCAGGTAGGTTTTTCAGCCTGTCAGTGAGAAGCATCACCGACGCCATTCCACTGTATTAGAACACACCATCCTCGCGAAGTCTATCCAATATTCCAATCCTGTACATTGTTCAAAATTCATGCACGCTGTCCTTCCATCTTTTTCTTGGTCTTCCAGCAGGTCTTCTCCCATCAGGCTCTCAGTTGAAAGCTAACTTGGGAATCCTTTCTACGTCCATTCGCTCCAGGTGCCCCAGCCATCTCAATGTTTATTTTTTCAAATTTTGTTATTAATGGTATTACATATAGGTTTCTTCGATTTCCTTCATTTCGTATTCTATCCCTTCTGGTCTTTCCCAGAATAACTCGTGGCTTCATTTCTGCTGCCACTAATCTGATTTTATCTGCCGTGTTTAAAGCCCATGTTTCAGCTCCGCATATTAATGATGGGATGAGAACAGTTTTATAGATTAATATGTTGATTTATTTCGGAATATATTTGTCTTTCAGGAGTGGGCATACCATATGGAACTGAGTACTATATTTGTTTATTTTTTCTGTTATTTCATCATGCATACGACCTACCGTCGATATTCTAATCCCTAGGTATTTGAATGATCTTATTTGTGGTAATACTCTGCCATTAATAAAATACCCGAATTAATAATCACCACCATACCAGTTCAACAAGGGCAAAAAAAAAGGAGCAGGAGGGGAGACTCAAACAGCAGAACCAAGGAGACACACACAGCAAGGAAAACGGAGAAAGACCAACGAAAGAGAGACTCAGATAAAACCAACAAAGACGAAAGAAGGAGACACAAAGATAAAAAGAACGAAGAGCCCATGAATACCAAAACACAACAACCACTCAACAGACAAAGATAAAATCAGGAACAAGGACCAGCGAACAACCACGAAGAAAGAAAATTCACCACCATCAAAGAAACCAAACTCAGTATCAAAACCACAGAAGGAAACTAAAACCACAGCAAAAACCTCAACACATGGCCGCCTCGATTCTGCCTTCACACCATTACACCAGAAGAAACGTGACGCCAGAAATGCCACCATAAATCCTCCTCTACCACCCGCACCAGGCAAGACCATTCAGATCACCATCAAAACCACGAGGCTCCAAAGAAGAAGATAGTGTTCAGTCAGAAACAGAAAGACCAACACAGACACACAACAAAGGAGCAGTTGTGCCATTCTTCCTCGCAGAGGCCGACCCACCAGGCCTACTTAATCCCCCCAGAATACGCCCTCCTGTACTTATGACCTTCTGACCTCCGTACACTTGACATAGCAGACATAGCAGCCAAAGTCGTCACTACCCTGACGAAAACCAAGGTAAAGCAAGCAATTCTAGGGCTTGGTTTACTTACATGTAAGCTATCAAGTCCTAAAATTAAACCTCCCATTCAAGTAAAGATTGAAACCATGGTGAATATATTTCAAGGTCTGAGTAGTTCTGTTCCCTATTAAGGAATAAATATTATCACATGCCATCGTATAGTGCTTAATATTAAGATCTTTATTAGGCTGCACCTTTGGTATTAGAAGCATAACCGCAAGGACATAATATTATCCCCACCTTACTTCTTTTGCCAAAACTGCACTCTTAAAAATATAGAAAGATACTTGCCATGGCAAATGTCATTCTCATAGCTCTGGCTTTGTGAGACACCGTCTAAATAACAGCACTCTACATATAGAAGTCCATACTGTATCTGTCCAACACCATAGTCAAGGACATATGCATTAAAAAGTCTAAACACCGAACCTGAGTTCTTTGAACCTCTTATAACGGTCAGTGGCAGATCGAGTGAAACTAGTAAGTTCATGATCTTACTATCTCCTCGCGTTAGCCCGATACCTTGTCGCTGTGTCATGACACTAGAGACGCTGTATTAAAGACCCTAAGTCAAAAGTACCGAAACGGAACTTCATCACCGATTTGTATATAGGTCAGGATAAACGAGCAATATTAGCCTAGGACATGTCCTCGCTCACACTCGCGTTAATCCGATGAAAGTACCCAATGTCATGACATAAAGGAGCTATCATTCAAGAACACAAACCAACTAATCCATCTGTATCCCTATCCACACCATTCACATGGCAGGACCACCTAAGCGGCTCGACGGAAACTAGACGACCGGACCTGATAACTCTCATCTCTACCTAGACTGTGCTCATCACTCCAGACCTGCAAAGTGTTACATTAGGAGTGATACTTAAATAACTTTAAATCATACACCAGTGCTACCCCGGTGTAATAACTTATACAAATAGAGCGACTGTACGGCTCTGTTTTATTCTTACACCAGTGCGACCAGGTGAAATACTTAGAAAAATAGAGCCACTCACAGGATTCTGTTTATTTTCACACCAGTGCGACCAAGTGAAATACTTAGGAAAATAGAGCCACTCACAGGACTCTGTTTATTTTCACACCAGTGCGACCAAGTGAAATACTTAGGAAAATAGAGCCACTCACAGGACTCTGTTTATTTTTACACCAGTGCGACCAGGTGAAATACTTAGGAAAAATAGAGCCACTCACGGGAATCTGTTTTATTTTCACACCAGTGCAACCAGGTGAAATACTTAGGAAAATAGAGCCACTCATGGGACTCTGTTTTATTTTCATACTTGTGCGATCAGGTGTATTGTAGTTTTTTCCTGTGATATGATAAGAGTGATACACCAAGAAACCTAAGTATATTTATCACAGTTAATACAAGAGACGAGTTAAAGTATAGAAGACTATCAGTATAAATTCTACCCTACACCAGTGACTTAAGGTGTATAGTACATGATCAAAAGAAAGAGAGCATCCAGTATATTCCTAGTTCCCTTGTGGATTCTCGCCATGCTAGGCACATATATGTATATAACCATTGTTCTAGTATAAATAAGCATTGTTGTCCCACCTATTTGAACTATTAATTAAAGTTGTTAGCGAGATGTACTCAGTGTTATATTTTACCCTTTACTCCTTCTGTGCATGTGTTGTATGATTTTGACTTCTCCAGTCGAGTAGAACCTACCAAAGAACAATACAAACCCGGTAAAAACCTTGGCATAACAATTAATATGTATGCTTAAGATGTCCTGGTCTCTTCCATATATAGACCATGACTTGTGTTAATGTAGTTTATATTACAACAAATGAATCCAACATAATTTAACTTTGTATTTCACATTATAGCTATATCTTGTAGAGCTTTTCTGCTTGTTTCCCAGTGACAAATATCATCTGCATAAGCAAGCGTCTTGAAAGTTGAGTCTTGGTGTTGGTTTAATTGTTTGATAACATTGTCCATATACCAAATAATAAATAGAGGGGGACAATACACTGCCTTGTTTGATAACATTGTCCATATACCAAATAATAAATAGAGGGGGACAATACACTGCCTTGTTTGATAACATTGTCCATATACCAAATAATAAATAGAGGGGGACAATACACTGCCTTGTTTGATAACATTGTCCATATACCAAATAATAAATAGAGGGGGACAATACACTGCCTTGTTTGATAACATTGTCCATATACCAAATAATAAATAGAGGGGGACAATACACTGCCTTGTTTGATAACATTGTCCATATACCAAATAATAAATAGAGGGGGACAATACACTGCCTTGTTTCAGGCCACTCTTTATCTCAAACCATTTATCATTTTCAAATGGTGTATTCAATTTACTCAGGCAGAGTATATAATTATGTACTAATAATTGCATTTAATAACTGACCTTGTATACCATATTCTTCAAGACATTTGCATTGGTACGGAGTCGAAAGCCTTTTGCAGATCTATGAAAAGTATGTATAATTTGTTATCAAACTCCCATGCTTTCTCCAGTATTTGTCGAATTGTGAATATAATATCTGTTGCCCTTCTATTGCTTCTAAATCCATGCTGCCAGTCTCCTGATTTGTGTTCTATTATCACTCTTGACCTTGTTTCTAACATCCTTTCATATAGTTTGGCGGCATAATATATCACCGAGACACCTCTGTAATGTTTACATTTTCCTGGACCTCTTTTATGTATATATATGACAAATAGTCTGCTTACCCCATTCCGATGGTACCTCTCCTTCATGACATGCTTGGTTTATAATACGATTACGATTAAATGAGGATAGATTACCTCAAAGCGTGGAAAATAGTGGTTTACTGTAAGAGACAGGACAGAAAAATTAAGAGTATGAGGGATAAAAGACTGTGGGCTGACCACAAAGCTATTTTTATACAGTACATGTTTAATGGTCTCGATGTGCGCACTCCGTTTGCTAACGTGGCAAGTTTTAAGTGTTTATAAGCCAAGCCCTGGAAAAGGCGCAAGTATGTCCGCGGCAGACCCCCGCGGGCCACGGATCTGAGGCTCACCAGAGAGCCCCAGGCCCAAGGCCCGCAGAGACCCAACGCCAAAAGCAAAAGCCACCCCTCCATCCATCCAGATTTCCGTTCCAAAAACAAAAACAAAATGTTGTGACAATAATACAGCTAAAATTGGCACCCAAGGGCCGCGGACCTGGGGCTCGCCCAGCGAGCCCGAGGTCCGAGGTCCACAGTGATCCAGCCAAGACATCAAAGTTTAGGTTTATAATGCTGTCTAAATATTAAAAGATTTGTACAAGGATGCTGAAAGACAAGATCACTTAGTCAGAAACTGCCGAGAGAACTCAAATGAGGGACAACTGTTAAAAGTATCCCATGTATTGCTTCCTCCCGACCATATTGCCGGAAATGCTCCCATCTGCATCCTCTGTGCTCCTAATGTTACACAGCAGATGCAGCTTTGGAGCTTGTTCGACTAATGATGGTCAGAAATTCCGCTTCTTGTGTCATATTATGATAGGATTAGTCAGTTAATGTTGCTAGAAAAAAAAGGAAATAATTGATAAACGCTATGAGTAATCCTTATATTGCTTCCTCCTGACCACACTGCCGGAAGCGCTCCAGTCTACATCCGTTGTGCTCCTAATGTCACACAGCCGATGCAGCTTTTGATCACTTCCGACTAATGTTGGCCAGAAATTCAGCTTGTTGTGTTAATTTGTTATTTTATGTGTATATTGGTATGGGTGGTTCACTATTTAAGACGTGTCTTGTAGATGGGAACCAGTTGTGGCTCACTCGAATTCCCTGTAACCATTCCAAAGTTGGGTCATTTATTTCGTCATACTTTCTCCAAATTTTAATTGCTCTCTCAAATAACTTTATGTTAATAGGTTTAATATTCGCTTCAATATGCATCTCCTCTGTTGTCTTCGAATATGGGTATCTCTCACTGAAGGCGAACCTCAACGCCTCGTTTTGAACTCTTTGTAGTTTCAAGGTTTGTGTCTTACTTAAGGAAACTATCGGTATTATTGGATACTCAATTACTGGGATTACATGCGATTTTATGAGTTGTATTTTTATATGTTGTGGCAAACCGCTGAATTTATGTAGTTCGCTAATAACTTTCTTGCCTCTCGCTCTAATTTTTTTTTTTTTTTTTTAAGAGACAATGAACGGAGGAAGGAAAAACACAGATAAAACAAAAAGGTCCATGTGCCTAAAGGCATCCTCCATTCATAAAATGTTTGTAACAACTGGATTTAAACATTTGTAGATTGTAAGTTTGTGGAAAGCAATTCGAGGGAAGTGAATTCCAAAGAGTAGTAGCTCTGGGGATAAATTAATTCTGATAAGCAGAAGTTCTGCATTGTGGAGGAGAAAGTGTAAATTCATGGGCGCTCTCAGCTGCACTAGTTCTATGGGGAAAGATGTGGAGAGGCGGCACAATTGAAGCAAGTTCCTCGGAACAATTGCTGTGAAAATATCTATAGAATAATGCAAGGGATGCAACGTTTCTTCGTATCGATAATATAGGAAGGTCCTGTGTGATTGCAGGGTTATTGATTAATCTAATAGCTTTATTTTGAATTTTGTCCAACTGCCTCAATGCAACCACTCCACTTCCACCCCACAGAGGTGAACAGTAATCCATCTGAGAACGCACATGACTTTTATATATCACGGCCAACTGCTCGTCAGTGAAGAATTCTCGAACTCTGTACAGGAGTCCCAGTTTTTTAGAGGCATTCTTAGCAATGCTTCTAACATAATGTGTCCAGCTCAAGTTAGTAGTTAATGTTACACCGAGAATGTCAATACTAGGGGAAGTGGGAATATTTACATCATTAAAAATATATGGGAGTCAGTGAGATTCTGTCGGTTAGAAAATTGAATGTACTTGGTTTTCTGTGCATTAAAGGAAACTAGATTCTTTTGTCCCCATCCATCAATTCTAAAAAGGTCCTGGTTCAGAGAAATTGCAGTGTTTATTTTTGAATTTATAAGATCGGGTTGGGTGAAAGAATTGGTAAATGTGAAGGAACTGTGGAGTGTTGAGTCATCTGCGTAGGAATGTATTGGATTATGAGTGGTAGATATGAGATCATTGATATGAATGAGGAACAGAATTGGGGCCAAAACTGATCCCTGGGGAACACCAGCATTTATTGAGTGAAATTGAGAATAAAGGCCATCTACCATTACACATATTTTTCTGTTATGAAGATAAGAAGAAATTAGTGGAACTAATGATGCAAGGCCGTAGTGTGACATCTTCGACAATAAGGATTGATGCCAGACTCTATCAAATGCCTTTGATATATCCAGTGCTATTGTATGTGTTTCACCATGTTGGTCTGTAGCTTGGTTGATTTGATGCGTAAGAAGGCAAAGCATGTCTGCAGTTGATCGACATCGTCTAAAACCATATTGCCTATCACTGATTAATTTATTATTCTCAAGATGCTTAATTATGTGATTATGTAATATAATTTCAAAGACTTTACCAAGAGTGGAAGTTATAGCTATTGGTCTGTAGTTTGATGGATCTGAAGAGGCACCCTTTTTAGGAACTGGATGGATGTTTGCTTCTTTCCAGGGTACTGGGAAGCATGAGGTATGAGTACACAGACGGAAATTTATGCCAATACAGGAGCGAGCACCAAGGAGCAATTCTTAAGTACTATTGGAGGAATTTCATCTGGACCAGGAGCCTTATCTACTGAGAGATTCTGCAAAATAGTTTTGACATGTCTGGTGTGGATCTTAAGTGAGGGAATTTCAGGCGAATTAAAATTAAGTACAGGGACATCTTGATTTATTTCATCTAAGGTTGAGTTGGTGGAGAAAATATCCGCAAGAAGGTTAGCTTTACCTCGTGGGTCACTTACAAGATTGCCAGTCGGAGATTTTAATGGTGGCATGGATGAAGCAGTAGTGAAGTTGGATTTAAATGAGTTAAGAGTAGACCAAAATATGTTGTTATCATTTGGATTATTTATAAGTTTATTTGCCTGCTTGTGGAGAAAGTTTGATTTAGTTAGGTTTAATACAGTTTTGGCATGATTTCTGATGTTTCTAAAGTAATTAAAGGCTTCATGTGATTTTGATCTTGTGTATGCATTGTAGGCTATTGCTTTTTGTTCAGTTACTCTAGCACAATTATGGTCAAACCATTTAGGTGAATTAGATCTTTTACTGTACTTTTGATGAGGAATAAAAGTTTCCATTCCAATTTTTACAAAATCTTGTATGTGGCTCAAGGTGGAGTGTGCATCATTAGAAAAGAAAGAGGTCCAGGGAATATCAATAAAGAAACCTTGAAGACCCTCCCAGTCTGCCCTATCGTAATGCCATTTAGTCACCAAAACAGGTTCAGAGTGGGAAGGTGTGGTAGGTGATAGACAGGTGGCCTGTATCAGACAGTGATCAGAAGATCCAAGCGGGGACCTCACTGTAACATCATAATTTTCTGAATTGGTTGTTAAAAATAAGTCCAGTAGGTGGGAATTATGATTAGGATTATCTGGTACACGGGTGGGTTGGTTGACTATTTGAGTGAGATTAAATGAGTCTGCAAATAGCTCACATTCAAGACCAGCATCATCAGTCCTGGCTGAATGAGTGAGCCATTCAACATTATGGAGATTAAAATCACCCAACACAGTGATTTCAGAAGAAGCATTTAAGTTGAGGACACTGAGTTGTGAGGACAGAGAATCAAAAAGACTTTGCTCTGGAGGAGTATTTGGGGAACGGTAGATGCAACATATGTATTTAAATTTACCAGCAGAAATTAATTTGTATATAGAATATTCAAAATAGGGACAATTGAAACTAGTAACCTCCTCCAGGGCAATTTCAGATTTTGCGAAGCAACATACACCTCCTTTAGGTCTGAAATTTTGGAGCAGTTGATAACCTGGAAAATTAAATCTAGACGTGTCAGATGTGGATGTTACTTGAGTCTCTGTCAAAAAAAGGAGAGTAGGGGATTCTGCTTGAAGAAATTGGTGTACAGAATTGATGTTAGAGTGAAGTCCCCTTATATTGCTAAAGAAAAAGCTGCACCGACGAGCAGCTTTGGGACGTTGCAATGCTCTTGACACAGTCGCATGATGACGACCGGGAGGGCCCTGTGTCAATGACCCAACCCTGCCGGGGGTGGATATCCGAGGGACCACCAGGTTTGCTCTTAACAATTGTACTGCCATATTTATTGGGTAAGGTGTATGGTGTTACATGTATGATATGTAGTGGGAAGAGTAGTGTTTTATGGATAGAGGATAGCAATGTAGGGCAATGTCGTGAAGTTGGATGTGTATGTTATATAAAGAGGGTTTTCCTGATACCCCTGATGTGTGAGGCAGAAAGATATGTATCCAGCTACCAAGGCCTGGGAGAGAAATGGAATTCAGGCTATTCCCTGAGTCTCCCGAAACCTTGGCAGTAGTACTTCCCTGGGCGGGGCTGCCTACCCCTACTACCTACATAAGGTACCTTATGTCACTTATGTGGCTTATGTACCCTGCTGTTGTTATTTTAAGTCCCAGGACAGTTCCTCTCTGCTTAAAGTCTATTAACTCTCCATCTGCAATCACATCATCGTGTTTTTTGTTGGCAATATTTATTAAGGTGAATTTATCTTGATTTGTCCGTATTGTCCAGCTTTTTTCAAATTGCATAGACGTGTTCAATCCTTGTTGAGGTGCATACACTTGAAATGCATGAATTTTTTCTCTTAATGTTTGGATGGTAATTTTCATTATTCTCTCATTTATTAGTCTGACAGCTTTTATGCTTCCACATAACTTTGGTTCGACCACCATATTGCCACACCATATTTACCATGTTGGACTCCGCTGTATAACAGCACATAATCACTTCCTAAATTTCTGCCTGTTTCCTTATTTGTTATCTTTGTTTCGGAGAGTCCAAGAACATATAATTTTTTTTTTCATAAGATCTAGAAGTTCATCTTCTTTGTCTTTGTAGGTAGTGATGTTCAGAGTTCCAAGCCATAGTTGTGTTCGCGCCTTAGTCGTCAACAAAGTAGTCTGTCCGGGTCTGAGGCTTCTTTGGGGTTCACGTGCAGGGTGTACAGTGTCCAGCCGGGAAAAGCCTGTCAACACCGAAAGTACAAATAGTGGGACTATTAACTACATGAGCTGGGAAATTATTCCACTATTGGATGTTGCAAGGGAAGAACGAATATCTAATTGTGAAAGCCATGGCATAGTCAGTAGAGCGTCGGCTGCTGATCAAGAATAGGGGGGTCGAGCCCGCACTGTCAAAATGTTATTGGTATATGTCAAGCCCGGGCAACTTGACTTAGTGATTTGTAACAAATACCTCTGTTCATGGCCACTCAATTATCGGGTTTTATGGCGTCTGAAAAAAAGGGTATTTTAGGATGTGGCTGACTCTAATGGAATGCATTCTAGCAAGCTGTAAGTAAATTATATATATATATATAAACAGTATAATGTATATATAATTATATATATATATATATATTGTTGTGGGGAGATTGTAGGCACCAATCGATCAGGGCTAGACCCAGGTGAGGTTATAGGCATGTGATAAAGAGTCGCTGGAACTCCTGTTTCATTTGCTTGGCCTCTCTTACTGATTTTCTTTGTGCCTCATTTACACTGAGAGCAATCCAGCTAGCTCTCACAAACACCTCCTCCTCCTATCCACTTCACTACACTAAACATGCTATCGTGACTTACGAGTGTCCACGATAGACCTTTCTATTTCCAGTTGGGATTGGTTAAAAAGGGAATCTATAATTCTGTATATACACAAAGTATCATGTAAAGTTAATTGGGGTGTATATCAGATGATTAATATATAAGGGGTAACTAAGGTATAGCCTATGGTGTACATTTATTCTATAAAGAGTTAATTCGAGAATATAGTATTCCATAAGTATTAAGTACTATTTAATATAGTAATTAAAGTAATATGAGGAACGTTAGCAGCATCGAGAATGATTGCGCATGTCTAGCTTCACTTGTTACCAAACTGACGTTCTAAGATATCTCCCTATAAAGGGTGCCACTCACTAACAACAACCCTTACCAGCAACACCGGCTATCGGCCACATCTATCGTCCCATATATAAAACATCCCAGCACCTACTATCCATCAACATGCTCCATTAACCAGCTAAGTCTATATATATTCACTGGTGGCCATTATAATATATGTAGACAATATACAGCATGTGAATTAACAACAAAGGTGAGACGATCTAAATGCTTCCCCCTTAGGCAGATAATCCAATCCCTTTACTTGTCTTGTAACTAATTCCTAAATCCACTATACGATCCTAAGTCTTGACACATGCACACCGCACTTCATTCCTCCACACCAAAATTGAATCCAAATGATGAATTTTAGCCCAGCCTCAGAGTCCCCAGTGGGGGGGGGGGAGACCATAAATGCCCCTTTACCCGCCCAACCTTCCCCTGACGACCCCACAAAATTACCTGGACCTCGGCCTGTTACACTTTCTATTAATTTCAGCAACATTCGCGGACTTTCCTCTAATTTTCACTCTGTTGAACACCATTTCTCCTACTACAAACCTGATCATCTTTTCCTTACCGAAACCAAGGTGTCTGTAGCAACATCTAGCAGCCCCTTCTCTGTATCCTCCTACTTTATCTATCCTGGTTTCAAAGCCAAAGGCGGATGTTGTGCATATGTGCACAACAAACTCACTTGCTCTCGTGTTCCCGATTCCGACTCCTCTGAATTCTCAACTTTATGGCTCAAACTCTCCTGTCATTCTCTTACTAAATATTTGTGTGCTGTCTATCTTTCCCCTAACTCTACCAACTTTCCCAAATTCTTTGACTATCTAAACTTTACAGTGGAACACATTCTATCCATTTCTCCTTTCTCAGAAATCTCCATCTTAGGAGATTTCAACGTTCACCACCGCCAATGGCTCTCCTCTCACACTACTGACCCACCTGGTGAACAAGCCTACGTCTTTTCTATCCTAAATGACCTAGAGCAGTTAGTTCAGCAACCCACCCGTATCCCGGATCGCCTCGGAGATCGGCCCAACATTCTTGACTTGTTTCTAACTTCTAACCCTTCTTCTTATACTGTCGATCTTTTCTCTCCTTTGGGCTCCTCCGACCATAAACTTATCTCTGTTACCTGTCCTATCTCTCCAGTACGGCCACCCGATCCTCCTAGGCAGCGGCGCTTGTGGCCCTTTGGCGCTGCCGACTGGGAGGCTCTCCGGCAGTATATCTTTGATTTCACATGGAATAATTTCTGCTTCTGTGGCCGGGGACCCTCGGAGAGTGCTGAACGCATTACCGAGGTAATCCTATCGGGCATGGAAGCATACATTCCATTCTCTTTCTCTCAGACTAATGCTAAAAAATCTTGGTTTACTCACGCCTGTTCTACTGCTGTCCACAATAAGGAGGAATCAAGCCAAATCTGTTCTTTGACTTGCCAAGCACTCTTTCATCAATAATAAATGCACTGAACTATCCAACTTTAGCTCTTCCCAAGCTTTCTGGCATCTACCCAAAAACCTCTCCAACAATTTCTCTTCCTCGTCTTTCCCTCCCCTTTCCCACTCTGATGGCACAACCATCACTTCTTCCTCTGACAAAGCTTAACTCTTTGCTCAAACTTTTGCTAGAAACTCCACCTTGGATGATTCCGGTGCTATTCCTCCCTCTCCACCCTCCTCTCTCTTCTATCTATCTATCTATCGATATGCTCAGGCCCAATCCCCATTTTGGGGGTAGCCGACTCAAGACAGAGCAAGAACAGGGAAAACACAAAAACAACATAAAACAAAAAATAAACACTGATAAAAAACACAAACTCACACACATCCAGGTCACCCAGGAGAAGACCCAGAGACCAGGGTTACCAAGGTCGCTCCAGCACTCCCCCGGCCCCTGACCACCCGGAGAGGTTCCGATCTCGGCAGGCAGACATGCAGCGGAGCCAAAGCCACAAGCCCTCCCACCACACTTCCAGGCACACCCTTCATATTAATCGTCTCCCCGGGGCAGGCGCCTGATGGACTATTATCTAGTCGAACTTGCGCCCGACCCCTTACTCCAAATGACCACGTGTTCACTCAACTATTCACAAGCATTCTCCATTCACTCTTGTCCACCACCACTTCCCCTGCCTGATCTATAGTCATTCCTCTATCATCCAAAGCCTTTCTTACACAGTCTCTCCATCTCAATGGGGGTCTTCCTGCCCTTCTATCTCCCCTTGTACCTGACTCACATATTATCTTTGTAAGCCTTTCATCTCCCATTCGTTCAACATGACCATACCAGCTCAGCACCCTTCTGTCCACTCTGGCTGACAAATGTTCCTGCTGCCCCACTCTCCTACGTATCTCTTCATTCCTCAATCTGTCTCTACGAGTAACTCCACACATACTCCTCAAGCAGCTCATCTCCATCACATCCAGCCCTCTTTTCTCCTTTTTTCTTCAGAGCCCATGTCTCAGCCCCATACATCACTGTTGGCACAACAATTCCTTGATACAGTCCACTTTTTACTTTCACTCCGAGATTACTCTCTCTTACTTATGCCTAATATCCTAATCTCTTCTAAAGATGTACTTTCTACCCTCTCTGGGCTTAATACTAATAAGGCGTACGGTCCGGACGGTGTTCCTCCTGTTGTACTCAAAAACTGTGCTTCCGTGCTGACTCCCTGCCTAGGCAAACTCTTTTGTCTCTGTCTATCCTCTAACGTATTTCCTTCATGCTGGAAGTTTGCTCTCATTCAACCTGTCCCAAAGAAGACCTGCCAAACTCCGAAAATTGCTACGCTCACTTGTTAGGAAACTTTTTTTTGCTATTGGCCTGAAACGTTCACCTATGATAGGCACAATTTTCGGACAGGCCAAAAACTATCCTGTACACAAACTGAATATTGGTCATTCGTTCCCTAAGGTGTGTCATTAAGGTTCCCTAACGATAAATTTTTGCTGGCCGGTCATGATTTGGCCAAACTAGCCTGTCCCGAAAAAAGGATATTTTCCAGGAGCCTGTCCGTCAACAGACAGCAACTGGTTTTTATGTTCTATGAGTTACTTAAGTTATTTTAAGGGCAAACCTGGCAGAAATAGGGCTAGCATTACCAAAAATATGCAATAGGAGTAGAATGTTATGCTTAACCCGGCAAGCACTATAGGCCTCACGGAAGGCTTCCTATAGGGAACGCGATAGGCCTCACGGAAGCAAGACCATAAAAAAAGCCTTCCATAAAAAAAAAAGGGCCTATCAAAACAAAGGAATTTGTCTCTAGGTGAGATAATTCCCCTCCAGTACTCATCCATGTAAATCTCACCCACCCCCCTCCCCTCCTTCCCCAACTTATTCCCCCCTCCCTCCCCTCCTCAATTATCACCTATTTTTCCTCTTATTATCATCATTTATCGGTTATTTTTCTCTCCCGCAATAATGTAGCACAAGTGGGTTGCATAAAAGATCGTTATGCAACACCCAGACACCAGCCCACACCGCCCCGCTCGTCTCAGTTACCTCACAGACAGCGAGAGAGGAGGGTTGCCTGTGGCTCTCTCTCGCCTGAGATTATGACCGGGTGGCCAATATCTTCGTTTTTCACCACCCAAATGCTTTTCCCATTTATTTTAGCACTCTTGAAGGTTCATATATACATCATATATGTAAAATAAAAGCATATCGAAAACAAATAATGCTCTATATTGTAAATATAACGAATTCTGTCAGAATCCAAGGCTAGAAATGCACAAATAACTACCCTAGCCCCTAGGTCTATTTAGCGCTTGTCAGGTTAATAATAATAATACTAATAATAATAATAATAATAATAATATTTATTCAGTTAGCAATTTATTCCAAATATTGCATCCATTTTATAATAACTGAAAAAAATGGAAGTGGTAAAGCCAAATATAACATACGTGGCACCAAAATCGCTATATTTTGGTATGTTGGCATGTTGAGCTTCATTATTTTACGAGAACAATTCGTTCCCAAAACTTCTATAAGACGACTCGGAGGGGGGCGGAGCTTAGAAACGGCAGCACCAAAATACAGTCTATTTTCTATAATAGCTACTCGAGTTTTGAAGAGCTCTACAGAATTCCGTCCAAAAGTTCTATCGATTAACGAAGACTAGAACTCTCAACATTCCATATTAATGGAGAAATTAATTATTAAAGGTCGATGCTATTGGTAACACATTCCTACAATAGACCTCCATCTGATCTGGTAACACTGGTCAGATTTGAGATGCCAAGTCTTCCTAATACCTATTCCATTAATTGCAGCCCCTATTGAAAACGTTTGATACCTTTATCTATTACGAAATGCATTATATACTTGATTAATTATACTGGTGGTGCTGAAAATAGGTTATATAATCCTTTTAGCCTCGAAATCCACCCGCCATAGGGATAGTTTTCAGATACCGCCATGATTATCCAATACATCATCGTAAAATATCCACCATTTCGCATTTCCTAACAAATGGCTTTGGAAAGCGAGCCATAGATGTATCATAATAATGTCTAAGCGTATATATCAGAATGAGGCGATATATAACCAAGAAACAATCAAAATGATTGGTGATACGTGCGAATTGTCTGCACACTTTTAATTTATTCTACCCTTCTTAACATAGAAAATGTAATAGGGGCATATGCATATAAGAAAATGTACATTAATACACAGACTATAGTATTTTCTTAACTCGTGTTACTGTGTATAGAAGACTACATTATTTATTTTAGATGTCTTAATTAACACATTAACATTATCGGATAGTATAAATAAATTAAGCATTAAATGTTATGAAATAGTTAATGGTTTAGGTGCAAAAGGTAGAGGCTAGAGCCAAAGGATAATTAGTAGGCTATATATATGATATGTGTTAGTGAGTTGGGCCTAGGTCTGACTCTATAGGCTACTTAGGCCTTATAATTAGGGTTGAGTGTGAGGGGGAACTGCCTTGTGTTAGCCAATTAGCTTTCTGTAGCCCAGATTTGGCCAAACTAGCCTGTCCCGAAAAAAGGATATTTTCCAGGAGCCTGTCCGTCAACAGACATCAACTGGTTTTTATGTTCTACGAGTTACTTAAGTTACTTTAAGGGCAAACCTGGCAGAAATAGGGCTAGCATTACCAAAAATATGAAATAGGAGTAGAATGTTATCCTTAATAATAATAATAATAATAATAATAATATTTATTCAGTTATCAATTTATTCCAAATATTGCATCCATTTTATAATAACTGAAAAAAATGGAAGTGGTAAAGCCAAATATAACATACGAGGCACCAAAATCGCTATATTTTTGTATGTTAGTGGCATGTTGAGCTTCATTATTTTACGAGAACAATTCGTTCCCAAAACTTCTATAAGACGACTCGGAGGGGGGCGGAGGTTAGAAACGGCAGCACCAAAATACATGCAGTCTATTTTCTCATCAACCATAATAGCTACTCGAGTTTTGAAGAGCTCTACAGAATTCCGTCCAAAAGTTCTATCAATTAACGAAGACCAGAACTCTCAACATTCCATATTAATGGAGATATTAATTATTAAAGGTCGATGCTATTGGTAACACATTCCTACAATAGACCTCCATCTGATCTGGTAACACTGGTCAGATTTGAGGTGCCAAGTCTTCCTAATACCTATTCCATTAATTGCAGCCCCTATTGAAAACGTTTGATACCTTTATCTATTACGAAATGCATTATATACTTGATTAATTATACTGGTGGTGCTGAAAATAGGTTATATAATCCTTTTAGCTTCGAAATCCACCCGCTATAGGTTATAGTTTTCAGATACCGCCATGATTTCCCAATACATCACCGTAAAATATCCACCATTTCGCATATCCTAACAAATCGCTTTGGAAAGCGAGCCATAGATGTATCATAATATTATCTAAGCGTATATATCAGAATGAGGCGATATATAACCGAGAAACTATCAAAATGATTGGTGATACGTGCGAATTGTCTGCGCACTTTTAATTTAGTCTACCGTTCTTAACATAGAACATGTAATAGGTGCATATGCATATAAGAAAATGTACATTAATACACAGACTATAGTATTTTCTTAACTCGTGTTACTGTGTATAGAGGACTACATTATTAATTTTAGATGTCATTAATTAACACATTAACATTATCAGATAGTACAAATATATTATGCATCAAATGCTATGAAATAGTTAATGGTTTAGGTGCATAAGGTAGAGGCTAGAGCCAAAGGATAATTAGTAGGCTATATATACGATATGTGTTAGTGAGTTGGGCCTAGGTCTGACTCTATAGGCTACTTAGGCCTTATAATTAGGGTTGAGTGTGAGGGGGACCTGCCTTGTGTTAGCAAATTAGCTTTCTGTAGACTCCTATTTTCTTTTATTCTTATGTATGAAGGTTATTTCTATATTTTGCTATATATTAATTACTTTTATTGTAGTCGATATGTTACGATGCGATAATGTTAATTAATATTTATATAATATATTTATATGGTTAGGGCTACATGAACACCTCTTAAATGATACAAAAATACCAAGACTGCGAGCATTAACTAAGGTATATATTTTCTGTTAAATTGAATCCCTTAGCAACGGATTTCAAGATAATTTATGGAAAATATGTACATCTATATTTAGCGGAAGAGTATAAGAGGTTAGTAGACACCAATATCATCATTCGAGAAGAAGACACTGAGGCCGACCGTTAGGTCCAGCGGAAGTATACAGATTTGGGACAGTGTGACTCTGAAGTTGAGGCTCTATTCGCTCCCGAAGAGATGACGGCAGTACTCAAGATATTGGTTGAAGACTTTGATATGGCGATGGAAAAACTGGACGTGCACCTAGAGGAGTGTGAGAAGTTACGAATCAAATTCGAAGAGAGTTGTGAAGCCAATTGAAGTGAGCAAGAGAAGAGAGACGAAGCCAATCGAAGGGAGCAAGAGAAGAGAGACGAAAACAGGCTGCAAGAAATTGCAATAATGTAGGGAGCTTCCCCAAGGAAAAAAGCAAAACTGTCAGATTAAGTTAATGAATAAAACAATAATGATGATATCATCCTTTTATTTCCTTCTCTTTACATTTTGAGCAGCGCCGAAGGTGCCCACCGCCAGAAGCCAAGCCCGCGCCGGAGGGCGAAGCCCGTGCTTGTCTCTCCTAAACATTTTCTCTCCTAATTTTTTGTGGGTGAAAGATGTCGGGGCAAAATAATTGACAACTCGATTTCTTTAAATTTTTCACACACACACAAATTTAGACCCTCCCGAAGAAAAAAGGTTCACCGTCAACTCAAGTCGTATAGCAGAATTTATTTTTGGTGAGTCGTCTGACTGGGGTGGTCGTAGCTCTCGGATCGAAGTATTTCCGATCGATCCCAATTCCACCAACTCGCGTTGGACAGCAGAAGATCGCCTAAAGATTTGTGTGTGAAAATCACGACAGGGACCCGCACAGCGGGGTCAAATAATTGACAATTCGATTTCTTTAAATTTTTCACACACACAAATTTAGACCCTCCCGAAGAAAAAAGGTTCAGCGCCAACTCAAGTCGTATAGCAGAATTTATTTTTGGTGAGTCGTCTGACTGGGGTGGTCGTAGCTCTTGGATCGAAGTATTTCCGATCGATCCCAATTCCACCAACTCACGTTGGACAGCAGAAGATCGCCTAAAGATTTGTGTGTGAAAATCACGACAGGGACCCGCACAGCGGCGACGCCGCAGCAGCCCGACCAGGTATTCTCTCTCTAGGTGGAGCAGCCCGGCCAGGTAGTCGCTAGGTTATGCTTCGTTTAATGCGTCGTCTACTGTCCTAGGTCATGCTTCGTATAATGTGTCGCACCCCCAGTCAGACGCCTCACCAAAAATAATCCCACAAAAATCTCTCTGGGTGGGAGCAGCCCGACCAGGTAGTCTCTCCTAAATTTTGTCTCTCCTAAATTTTTGTGGGTGAGTCACCGCAGGAGCCCGGCCAGTTAGTCTCTCTCTACTGTCGGTGGAGCAGCCCGGCCAGGTAGTCACCTCTCTGGGCGGAACAGCCCGACCAGGTAGTCTCTCTCTGGGTATCTTTGACAACGACCGACTAAGCACCTCTCCATCCCTTCCCATCAGATCCTCCACTTTCTTAACTTTAGGATTAAGTGATGTAGCCTAAAATTAATGGGAGTAACTGGTACTGCCTCTCGCTGTCACGTTTCATATAATGTGTCGTATAGGTAGGTCATGCTTTGTTTAATCATGCGTCGTCTACTGTCCTAGGTCATGCTTCGTATAATGTGTCGCACCCCCAGTCAGACGCCTCACCAAAAATAATCCCACAAAAATCTCTCTGGGTGGGAGCAGCCCGACCAGGTAGTCTCTCCTAAATTTTGTCTCTCCTAAATTTTTGTGGGTGAGTCGCCGCAGGAGCCCGGCCAGTTAGTCTCTCTCTACTGTCGGTGGAGCAGCCCGGCCAGGTAGTCGCCTCTCTGAGCGGAGCAGCCCGACCAGGTAGTCTCTCCTAAATTTTGTCTCTCCTAAATTTTTGTGGGTGAGTCGCCGCAGGAGCCCAGCCAGTTAGTCTCTCTCTACTGACGGTGGAGCAGCCCGGCCAGGTAGTCGCCTCTCTGGGTGGGAGCAGCCCGACCAGGTAGTCTCTCCTAAATTTTGTCTCTCCTAAATTTTTGTGGGTGAGTCGCCGCAGGAGCCCAGCCAGTTAGTCTCTCTCTACTGACGGTGGAGCAGCCCGGCCAGGTAGTCGCCTCTCTGGGCAGAGCTGCCCGGCCAGGTAGTCTCTCTCTGGGTATCTTTGACAACGACCGACTAAGCACCTCTCCATCCCCTCCCATCAGATCCTCCACTTTCTTAACTTTAGGATCAAGTGAAGTGACCTAAAATTAATGGGAGTAACTGGTATTGTGGTGCTTCGTACTTATAATTCGTCGTATAACTAGGTAATGCTTCGTATAATGTAAATCGGAAAATAAAATGGAATTGTTCATGTTTTTCTTTTATTTGTCCTTCCTAGTTTTTACAATATCTTCTCTCGGTGAAAGATGTCGTGGACAAATAATTGATAATTCGAATTCTTTAAATTTTTCACACACACAAATTTAGACCCTCCCGAAGAAAAAAGGTTCACCGCCAACTCAAGTCGTATAGCAGAATTTATTTTTGGTGAGGCGTCTGACTGGAGTGGTCGTAGCTCTCGGATCAAAGTATTTTCGATCGATCCCAATTCCACCAACTCACGTTGGACAGCAGAAGATCGCCTAAAGATTTGTGTGTGAAAATCACGAGAGGGACCCGCACAGCGGCGACGCCGCAGCAGCCCGACCAGGTAGTCTCTCTCTAGGTGGAGCAGCCCGGCAAGGTAGTCACTAGGTCATACTTCGTTTAATCATGCGTCCTCTACTGTCCTAGGTCATGCTTCGTATAATGTGTCGCACCCCCAGTCAGACGCCTCACCAAAAATAATCCCACAAAAATCTCTCTGGGTGGGAGCAGCCCGACCAGGTAGTCTCTCCTAAATTTTGTCTCTCCTAAATTTTTGTGGGTGAGTCGCCGCAGGAGCCCGGCCAGTTAGTCTCTCTCTACTGTCGGTGGAGCAGCCCGGCCAGGTTGTCGCCTCTCTGGGCGGAGCAGCCCGACCAGGTAGTCTCTCTCTGGGTATCTTTGACAACGGCCGACTAAGCACCTCTCCATCCCTTCCCATCAGATCCTCCACTTTCTTAACTTTAGGATCAAGTGAAGTGACCTAAAATTAATGGGAGTAACTGGTACTGCCTCTCACTGTCACGTTTCGTATAATGTGTCGTGTAGGTAGGTCATGCTTCGTTTAATCATGCGTCGTCTACTGTCCTAGGTCATGCTTCGTATAATGTGTCGCACCCCCAGTCAGACGCCTCACCTAAAATAATCCCACAAAAATCTCTCTGGGTGGGAGCAGCCCGACCAGGTAGTTCTCTCCTAAATTTTGTCTCTCCTAAATTTTTGTGGGTGAGTCTCCGCAGGAGCCCGGCCAGTTAGTCTCTCTCTACTGTCGGTGGAGCAGCCCGGCCAGGTAGTCGCCTCTCTGGGCGGAGCAGCCCGGCCAGGTAGTCGCCTCTCTGGGCGGAGCAGCCCGACCAGGTAGTCTCTCTCTGGGTATCTTTGACAACGGCCGACTAAGCACCTCTCCATCCCTTCCCATCAGATCCTCCACTTTCTTAACTTTAGGATCAAGTGAAGTGACCTAAAATTAATGGGAGTAACTGGTACTGCCTCTCGCTGTCACGTTTCATATAATGTCTCGTATAGGTAGGTCATGCTTTGTTTAATCATGCGTCATCTACTGTCCTAGGTCATGCTTCGTATAATATGTCGCACCCCCAGTCAGACGCCTCACCAAAAATAATCCCACAAAAATCTCTCTGGGTGGGAGCAGCCCGACCAGGTAGTCTCTCCTAAATTTTGTCTCTCCTAAATTTTTGTGGGTGAGTCGCCGCAGGAGCCCGGCCAGTTAGTCTCTCTCTACTGTCGGTGGAGCAGCCCGGCCAGGTAGTCGCCTCGGAGCAGCCCGACCAGGTAGTCTCTCTCTGGGTATCTTTGACAATGGCCGACTAAGCACATCTCCATCCCTTCCCATCAGATCCTCCACTTTCTTAACTTTAGGATCAAGTGAAGTGACCTAAAATTAATGGGAGTAACTGGTACTGCCTCTCACTGTCACGTTTCGTATAATGTGTTGTGTAGGCAGGTCATGCTTCGTTTAATCATGCGTCGTCTACTGTCCTAGGTCATGCTTCGTATAATGTGTCGCACCCCAAGTCAGACGCCTCACCTAAAATAATCCCACAAAAATCTCTCTGGGTGGGAGCAGCCCGACCAGGTAGTCTCTCCTAAATTTTGTCTCTCCTAATTTTTTTTGGGTTTGTCGCCGCAGGAGCCCGGCCAGCTAGTCTCTCTCTACTGTCAGTGGAGCAGCCCGGCCAGGTAGTCGCCTCACTGGGCGGAGCAGCCCGAACAGGTAGTCTCTCTCTGGGTATCTTTGACAACGACCGACTAAGCACCTCTCCATCCCCTCCCATCAGATCCTCCACTTTCTTAACTTTAGGATCAAGTGAAGTGACCTAAAATTAATGGGAGTAACTGGTACTGCCTCTCGCGGTCACGTTTCGTATAATGTGTCGTATAGGTAGGTCATGCTTCGTTTAATCATGCATCGTCTACTGTCCTAGGTCATGCTTCGTATAATGTGTCGCACCCCCAGTCAGACGCCTCACCAAAAATAATCCCACAAAAATCTCTCTGGGTGGGAGCAGCCCGACCAGGTAGTTCTCTCCTAAATTTTGTCTCTCATAAATGTTTGTGGGTGAGTCTCCGCAGGAGGCCGGCCAGTTAGTCTCTCTCTACTGTCGGTGGAGCAGCCCGGCCAGGTAGTCGCCTCTCTGGGCGGAGCAGCCCGGCCAGGTAGTCGCCTCTCTGGGCGGAGCAGCCCGACCAGGTAGTCTCTCTCTGGGTATCTTTGACAACGGCCGACTAAGCACCTCTCCATCCCTTCCCATCAGATCCTCTACTTTCTTAACTTTAGGATCAAGTGAAGTGACCTAAAATTAATGGGAGTAACTGGTACTGCCTCTCGCTGTCACGTTTCATATAATGTGTCGTATAGGTAGGTCATGCTTTGTTTAATCATGCGTCGTCTACTGTCCTAGGTCATGCTTCGTATAATGTGTCGCACCCCCAGTCAGACGCCTCACCAAAAATAATCCCACAAAAATCTCTCTGGGTGGGAGCAGCCCGACCAGGTAGTCTCTCCTAAATTTTGTCTCTCCTAAATTTTTGTGGGTGAGTCGCCGCAGAAGCCCGGCCAGTTAGTCTCTCTCTACTGTCGGTTGAGCAGCCCGGCCAGGTAGTCGCCTCTCTGGGCGGAGCAGCCCGACCAGGTAGTCTCTCTCTGGGTATCTTTGACAACGGCCGACTAAGCACCTCTCCATCCCTTCCCATCAGATCCTCCACTTTCTTAACTTTAGGATCAAGTGAAGTGACCTAAAATTAATGGGAGTAACTGGTACTGCCTCTCGCTGTCACGTTTCATATAATGTGTCGTATAGGTAGGTCATGCTTTGTTTAATCATGCGTCGTCTACTGTCCTAGGTCATGCTTCGTATAATGTGTCGCACCCCCAGTCAGACGCCTCACCAAAAATAATCCCACAATAATCTCTCTGGGTGGGAGCAGCCCGACCAGGTAGTCTCTCCTAAATTTTGTCTCTCCTAAATTTTTGTGGGTGAGTCGCCGCAGGAGCCTGGCCAGTTAGTCTCTCTCTACTGTCGGTGGAGCAGCCCGGCCAGGTAGTCGCCTCTCTGGGCAGAGCTGCCCGGCCAGGTAGTCTCTCTCTGGGTATCTTTGACAACGACCGACTAAGCACCTCTCCATCCCCTCCCATCAGATCCTCCACTTTCTTAACTTTAGGATCAAGTGTAGTGACCTAAAATTAATGGGAGTAACTGGTACTGCCTCTCGCTGTCACGCTTCGTATAATGTGTCGTATAGGTAGGTCATGCTTCGTTTAATCATGCGCCGTCTACTGTCCTAGGTCATGCTTCGTATAATGTGTCGCACCCCCAGTCAGACGCCTCACCTAAAATAATCCCACAATAATCTCTCTGGGTGGGAGCAGCCCGACCAGGTAGTCTCTCCTAAATTTTGTCTCTCCTAAATTTTTGTGGGTGAGTCGCCGCAGGAGCCCAGCCAGCTAGTCTCTCTCTACTGTCGGTGGAGCAGCCCGGCCAGGTAGTCGCCTCTCTGGGCGGAGCAGCCCGACCAGGTAGTCTCTCTCTGGGTATCTTTGACAATGGCCGACTAAGCACCTCTCCATCCCCTCCCATCAGATCCTCCACTTTCTTAACTTTAGGATCAAGTGAAGTGACCTAAAAATAATGGGAGTAACTGGTACTGCCTCTCGCTGTCACGTTTCGTATAATGTGTCGTATAGGTAGGTCATGCTTCGTTTAATCATGCGTCGTCTACTGTCCTAGGTCATGCTTCGTATAATGTGTCGCACCCCCAGTCAGACGCCTCACCTAAAATAATCCCACAAAAATCTCTCTGGGTGGGAGCAGCCCGACCAGGTAGTCTCTCCTAAATTTTGTCTCTCCTAAATTTTTGTGGGTGTGTCGCCGCAGGAGCCCGGCCAGTTAGTCTCTCTCTACTGTAGGTGGAGCAGCCCGGCCAGGTAGTCGCCTCTCTGGGCGGAGCAGCCCGACCAGGTAGTCTCTCTCTGGGTATCTTTGACAACGGCCGACTAAGCACCTCTCAATCCCTTCCCATCAGATCCTCCACTTTCTTAACTTTAGGATCAAGTGAAGTGACCTAAAATTAATGGGAGTAACTGGTACTGTGGTGCTTCGTACTTATAATTCGTCGTATAGCTAGGTCATGCTTCGTATATAATGTAAATCGGAAAATAAAATGGAATTGTTCATGTTTTTCATTTATTTATCCTTCCTAGTTTTTACAATTTCTTCTCTCGGTGAAAGATGTTGTGGACAAATAATTGACAATTCGATTTCTTAAAAATTTTCACACACACAAATTTAGACCCTCCCGAAGAAAAAAGGTTCACCGCCAACTCAAGTCGTATAGCAGAATTTATTTTTTTTGTGTCGTCTCGGAAGGGCAGTGGCCAATATGGCGAGCAAAGAGATGAAAGCCAGAATAGACGAGAGAGTCAACGATACCGTGTTAAAGGTTAAGGTGGAAATGTTACGATTTCAGATCAAGGGAATGAAATGTTCCTCCCTGGCGGATGCGATTGTTGGGTACTGCGTCGGTGATAAGTTGCACAACCCCCCGCAGGAACATTTGACTCTATTGAAGAAAATGTTGGCCATTGAATTAACGGCTAATATGTTTGGTCGGTATGCCAAGATACAAGACTTAAAGTCGGCTGAATTATTTAGAAAATCGAACGATACCTTAGAAATTATGAAGAGAGAGCAAGTCATGTGTAACCCCATGTTCTCCAGCCCGACAAGGTAGTCTCTCCTAAATTTTGTCTCTACTAATTTTTTGTGGGTGAGTCGCCGCTGGAGCCCGGCCTGTTAGTCTCTCTCTACTGTAGGTGGAGCAGCTCTGCCAGGTAGTCGCCTCTCTGGGCAGAGCTGCCCGGCCAGGTAGTCTCTCTCTGGGTATCTTTGACAACGACCGACTAAGCACCTCTCCATCCCCTCCCATCAGATCCTCCACTTTCTTAACTTTAGGATCAAGTGAAGTGACCTAAAATTAATGGGAGTAACTGGTACTGCCTCTCGCTGTCACGTTTCGTATAATGTGTCGTATAGCTAGGTCATGCTTCGTTTAATCATGTGTCGTCTACTGTCCTAGGTCATGCTTCGTATAATGTGTCGCACCCCCAGTCAGACGCCTCACCAAAAATAATCCCACAAAAATCTCTCTGGGTGGGAGCAGCCCGACCAGGTAGTCTCTCCTAAATTTTGTCTCTCCTAAATTTTTGTGGGTGAGTCGCCGCAGGAGCCCGGCCAGTTAGTCTCTCTCTACTGTCGGTGGAGCAGCCCGGCCAGGTAGTCGCATCTCTGGGCAGAGCTGCCCGGCCAGGTAGTCTCTTTCTGAGTATCTTTGACAACGACCGACTAAGCACCTCTCCATCCCCTCCCATCAGATCCTCCACTTTCTTAACTTTAGGATCAAGTGAAGTGACCTAAAATTAATGGGAGTAACTGGTACTGTGGTGCTTCGTACTTATAATTCGTCGTATAACTAGGTCATGCTTCGTATAATGTAAATTGGAAAATAAAATGGAATTGTTCATGTTTTTCTTTTATTTGTCCTTCCTAGTTTTTAAAATTTCTTCTCTCAATGAAAGATGTTGTGGACAAATAATTGATAATTCGATTTCTTTAAATTTTTCACACACACAAATTTAGACCCTCCCGAAGAAAAAAGGTTCAGCGCCAACTCAAGTCATATAGCAGAATTTATTTTTGGTGAGTCGTCTGACTGGGGTGGTCGTAGCTCTCCGATCGAAGTATTTCCGATCGATCCCAATTCCACCAACTCACGTTGGACAGCAGAAGATCGCCTAAAGATTTGTGTGTGAAAATCACTAGAGTGACCCGCACAGCGGCGACGCCGCAGCAGCCCGACCAGGTAGTCTCTCTCTAGGTGGAGCAGCCCGGCCAGGTAGTCGCTATGCCATGCTTCGTTTAATGCCTCGTCTACTGTCCTAGGTCATGCTTCGTATAATGTGTCGCACCTGCAGTCAGACGCCTCACCAAAAATAATCCCACAAAAATTTCTCTGGGTGGGAGCACCCCGACCAGGTAGTCTCTCCTAAATTTTTGTGGGTGTGTCGCCGCAGGAGCCCGGACAATTAGTCTCTCTCTACTGTAGGTGGAACAGCCCGGCCAGGTAGTCGCCTCTCTGAGCGGAGCAACCCGGTCAGGTAGTCTCTTTACAATTCCTTAGTCCGCCCTCTTCTGGAATACTGCGTTCAATGCTGGTGCCCTTATTACCAAAAAGACGTAAACAAGCTAGAACGAGTTCAACGTAGAGTTACCAAAATGATACCTAGCCTAAAGAACAAACCATACGAAGAGCATCTTAGAGAATTAAATCTATTTCCTTTAACCCAGCGCAGATTAAGAGGTGACTTAATTCAAGTGTTCAAAATCATCAAAGGCATTGACAATATGAACTGTAGTAAGTACTTCACTATCGACCAATCTACACGCGGGGAAACGGTTGCAAAATTATTGGTAAATCTTTTAACTCACACGAATCTAAGAATTTCTTCTTCAATCGAGTTGTCAACTTGTGGAATGGGCTTCCCCGAGACGTTATAGACTGCAGCACTGTTGATTCATTTAAACTCCGCCTAGACAAATATCTCGCATCAAACCCGCGACTGACTGCGTTTGTAAATGAATAACTTTATTTTATCCTCCCCACAGTTACTAACCCATATGTCCCCTACTAACTTCCTAGTGCTGCCACGGACATTAGTTCCAGGGCAGTAGTTCCCTTTCCAATGTTCCCTTACCCACTCTAAACCACTGTTTGGACACTTGATCCTCAGTGATTTGGAGGACAAGCAGCCTAGAAGGGTCACTAGATCTGTTGTTGCTTGATTTCCTGTGTACTCCTTTGTACTCTCTCTGGGTATCTATGACAACAGCGGACTAAGCACCTCTCCATCCCCTCCCATCAGATCCTCCACTTTCTTAACTTTAGGATCAAGTGAAGTGACCTAAAAGTAATGGGAGTAACTGGTACTGTGGTGCTTCTTACTTATCATTCGTCGTATAGCTAGGTCATGCTTCGTATAATGTAAATCGGAAAATAAAATGGAGTTTTTCATATTTTTCTTTTATTTGTCCTTCCTAGTTTTTACAATTTCTTCTCTCCTAAATTTTTGTGGGTGAAAGATCGTTTCATAACCCAATCGAGGGGCCGAATACGGTCTCTGTGTGTGCCTGTGTTGGCACAGGTGCACCAACACAGGCAACGCGGTGCAGCAGGCACACAGAATACGGCTGTGCTCCGTTGAGGTACACACTCTCCCTCTAGCTGTCACGTTTCGTATAATGTGTTGTATAGCTAGGTCATGCTTCGTTTAATCATGCGTCGTCTACTATCCTAGGTCATGCTTCGTATAATGTGTCGCACCCCCAGTCAGACGCCTCACCAAAAATATTCCCACGAAAATCTCTCTGGGTGGGAGCAGCCCAACCAGGTAGTCTCTCCTAAATTTTGTCTATCCTAAATTTTTGTGGGTGAGTCGCCGCAGGAGCCTGGCCAGTTAGTCTCTCTCTACTGTCGGTGGAGCAGCCCGGCCAGGTAGTCGCCTCTCTGGGCAGAGCTGCCCGGCCAGGTAGTCTCTCTGGGTATCTTTGACAACGACCGACTAAGCACCTCTCCATCCCCTCCCATCAGATCCTCCACTTTCTTAACTTTAGGATCAAGTGTAGTGACCTAAAATAAATGGGAGTAACTGGTACTGCCTCTCGCTGTCACGCTTCGTATAATGTGTCGTATAGGTAGGTCATGCTTCGTTTAATCATGCGCCGTCTACTGTCCTAGGTCATGCTTCGTATAATGTGTCGCACCCACAGTCAGACGCCTCACCTAAAATAATCCCACAAAAATCTCTCTGGGTGGGAGCATCCCGACCAGGTAGTCTCTCCTAAATTTTGTCTCTCCTAAATTTTTGTGGGTGAGTCGCCGCAGGAGCCCAGCCAGCTAGTCTCTCTCTACTGTCGGTGGAGCAGCCCGGCCAGTCTCTGGGCGGAGCAGCCCGACCAGGTAGTCTCTCTCTGGGTATCTTTGACAATGGCCGACTAAGCACCTCTCCATCCCTTCCCATCAGATCCTCCACTTTCTTAACTTTAGGATCAAGTGAAGTGACCTAAAAATAATGGGAGTAACTGGTACTGCCTCTCGCTGTCACGTTTCGTATAATGTGTCGTATAGGTAGGTCATGCTTCGTTTAATCATGCGTCGTCTACTGTCCTAGGTCATGCTTCGTATAATGTGTCGCACCCCCAGTCAGACGCCTCACCTAAAATAATCCCACAAAAATCTCTCTGGGTGGGAGCAGCCCGACCAGGTAGTCTCTCCTAAATTTTGTCTCTCCTAAATTTTTGTGGGTGTGTCGCCGCAGGAGCCCGGCCAGTTAGTCTCTCTCTACTGTAGGTGGAGCAGCCCGGCCAGGTAGTCGCCTCTCTGGGCGGAGCAGCCCGACCAGGTAGTCTCTCTCTGGGTATCTTTGACAACGGCCGACTAAGCACCTCTCAATCCCTTCCCATCAGATCCTCCACTTTCTTAACTTTAGGATGAAGTGAAGTGACCTAAAATTAATGGGAGTAACTGGTACTGTGGTGCTTCGTACTAATAATTCGTCGTATAGCTAGGTCATGCTTCGTATATAATGTAAATCGGAAAATAAAATGGAATTGTTCATGTTTTTCATTTATTTATCCTTCCTAGTTTTTACAATTTCTTCTCTCGGTGAAAGATGTTGAGGACAAATAATTGACAATTCGATTTCTTAAAAAATTTCACACACACAAATTTAGACCCTCCCGAAGAAAAAAGGTTCACCGCCAACTCAAGTCGTATAGCAGAATTTTTTTTTTTTTAGTCGTCTCGGAAGGGCAGTGGCCAATATGGCGAGCAAAGAGATGAAAGCCAGAATAGACGAGAGAGTCAACGATACCGTGTTAAAGGTTAAGGTGGAAATGTTACGATTTCAGATCAAGGGAATGAAATGTTCCTCCCTTGCGGATGCGATTGTTGGGTACTGCGTCGGTGATAAGTTACACAACCCCCCGCAGGAACATTTGACTCTATTGAAGAAAATGTTGGCCATTGAATTAACGGCTAATATGTTTGGTCGGTATGCCAAGATACAAGACTTAAAGTCGGCTGAATTATTTAGAAAATCGAACGATACCTTAGAAATTATGCAGAGAGAGCAAGTCATGTGTAACCCCATGTTCTCCAGCCCGACAAGGTAGTCTCTCCTAAATTTTGTCTCTACTAATTTTTTGTGGGTGAGTCGCCGCTGGAGCCCGGCCTGTTAGTCTCTCTCTAGAAACGGTCATACGAGACAGACTCGTAAATCACTTAGAGGAAAATAACATACTTAAAGATACTCAACACGGCTTTCGTAAAAAACGTTCCTGTTTAACAAACCTCTTAGA
Organism: Paralithodes platypus; assembly: GCA_032716605.1. Classification (NCBI taxonomy): domain Eukaryota; kingdom Metazoa; phylum Arthropoda; class Malacostraca; order Decapoda; family Lithodidae; genus Paralithodes; species Paralithodes platypus. Next base: position 37,615,911 of record CM064523.1, read on the forward strand.
CTTCTTCCACGATATCCTCAACCTCTACGATGAGAGTAAAGCTGTAGATATTATATACCTTGATTTTCAAAAGGCCTTTGACAAAGTTCCCCACAAACGTTTACTGCTAAAACTAAAAGCGCATGGAATACAACGGTGTGTTGAAATGGATAGAAAATTGGCTCAGCAACAGAAAGCAAAGGGTAGTCATAAACGGTAAGGCATCTAAATGGACCAATGTAAGTAGCGGGGTACCCCAGGGATCGGTACTAGGACCAATTCTCTTTCTAATTTACATCAACGACATAGATGAGGGTCTCACCTGCACAATCTCAAAATTTGCTGACGATACAAAAATTGCAAATAGCGTACTCTCAAAAGAACAAGTTGACGATATGCAACACAATCTAGATACATTGTCATGTTGGGCCCAAATTTGGCAAATGAGTTTCAATGCGGATAAATGTAAAGTACTACATGTCGGATACCTAAATGAGAAAGCAAACTATTCGATGAATGGCACTCAGCTTAAGAATGTAAACAGAGAAACTGATCTGGGAGTAACAATATCGAGTAACCTAAAACCGAGTCAACAATGTTCAGAAGTTGTTAAGAAGGCAACAAAATAATTGGCTTTATAGGCAGGTCATTTGAGCATAAATCTAAGAAAGTTATCCTAACCCTTTACAATTCCTTAGTCCGCCCTCTTCTGGAATACTGCGTTCAATCCTGGTGCCCTTATTACCAAAAAGATATAAACAAGCTAGAACGAGTTCAACGTAGAGTTACCAAAATGATACCTAGCCTAAAGAACAAACCATACGAAGAGCGTCTTAGAGAATTAAATCTATTTCCTTTAACCCAGCGCAGATTAAGAGGCGACTTAATTCAAGTGTTCAAAATCATCAAAGGCATCGACAATATGAACTGTAGTAAGTACTTCACTATCGACCAATCTAATTACACGCGCGGGAAACGGTTGCAAAATTATTGGTAAATCTTTTAACTCGCACGAATCTAAGAATTTCTTCTTCAATCGAGTTGTCAACTTGTGGAATGGGCTTCCCCGAGACGTTATAGACTGCAGCACCGTTGATTCATTTAAATTCCGCCTAGACAAATATCTCGCATCAAACCCGCGACTGACTGCGTTTGTAAATGAATAACTTTATCCTCCCCTCAGTTACTAACCCATATGTCCCCTACTAACTTCCTAGTCCTGCCACGTTAGTGGCAGGGCAGTGGTTCCCTTTCCAATGTTCCCTTACCAACTCTAAACCACTGTTTGGACACTTGATCCTCAGTGTTTTGGAGGACAAGCAACCTAGAAGGGTCACTGGATCTGTTGTTGCTTGATTTCCTTTGTACTCCTTTGTACTTCCTTTGTACTTTGTACTGTAGGTGGAGCAGCTCTGCCAGGTAGTCGCCTCTCTGGGCAGAGCTGCCCGGCCAGGTAGTCTCTCTCTGGGTATCTTTGACAACGACCGACTAAGCACCTCTCCATCCCCTCCCATCAGATCCTCCACTTTCTTAACTTTAGGATCAAGTGAAGTGACCTAAAAGTAATGGGAGTAACTGGTACTGTGGTGCTTCTTACTTATCATTCGTCGTATAGCTAGGTCATGCTTCGTATAATGTAAATCGGAAAATAAAATGGAGTTTTTCATATTTTTCTTTTATTTGTCCTTCCTAGTTTTTACAATTTCTTCTCTCCTAAATTTTTGTGGGTGAAAGATCGTTTCATAACCCAATCGAGGGGCCGAATACGGTCTCGTGTGTGCCTGTGTTGGCACAGGTGCACCAACACAGGCAACGCGGTGCAGCAGGCACACAGAATACGGCTGTGCTCCGTTGAGGTACACACTCTCCCTCTCGCTGTCACGTTTCGTATAATGTGTCGTATAGCTAGGTCATGCTTCGTTTAATCATGCGTCGTCTACTGTCCTAGGTCATGCTTCGTATAATGTGTCGCACCCCCAGTCAGATGCCTCACCAAAAATATTCCCACCAAAATCTCTCTGGGTGGGAGCAGCCCGACCATGTAGTCTCTCCTAAATTTTGTCTATCCTAAATTTTTGTGGGTGAGTCGCCGCAGGATCCAGGCCAGTTAGTCTCTCTCTACTGTCGGTGGAGCAGCCCGGCCAGGTAGCGCCTCTCTGGGCGGAGCAGCCTGTCCGGTAGTCGCCTCTCTGTCTGGAGCAGCCCAACCAGGTAGTCTCTCTCTCTGGGTATCTTTGACAACGGCCGACTAAGCACCTCTCCATTTTGTCTCCTAAATTTTTGTGGGTGAGTCGCCGCAGAAGCCCGGCCAGTTAGTCTCTCTCTACTGTCGTTGGAGCAGCCCGGCCAGGTAGTCGCCTCGCTGGGTAGTCTCTCTCTGGGTATCTTTGACAACGGCCGACTAAGCACCTCTCCATCCCTTCCCATCAGATCCTCCACTTTCTTAACTTTAGGATCAAGTGAAGTGACCTAAAATTAATGGGAGTAACTGGTACTGTGGTGCTTCGTACTTATAATTCGTCGTA